>JAQGAM010000654.1:0-11680 GCA_034697665.1 Nanhermannia comitalis
TATGTCAATGGCATCGGATGTTCAAATTGCAATTCGATGAGTTGCCGGACATTGTGCCCAATGATAATGCACTGCCTGTTGAACCAAAATATGCTCAAAAATCTGCTGAAATATTCTTAGAAACATCGCGACAGCGATTAGGCTTATCAAGTCTTACAACTGACAGAACAGTAGTCGTTGACAATGACAATGACAATCAAAACAATGTTAAGACCAATTCTACGGAAAAGATAACAAAAGGACCGCTTAAAGGGCTTTCAATGGATTTGTTAAAGAAAGTATGTGTTGTGTTGAATATGAGTCTATTTTTTTTATCAAAGGTTTAGATAATAGTTATATTTAATTTGATTAGATCCGAGCCTTACATGCCAAGAATTTGGCCAAAGAGATGACACGAAGACCTGAAACTGAAAAAGAAATACGTATTTTGAAAAGTTTGCCCGAAATCGTTCGTATAATTCACAGCTATTTTATTGGCTCGAAAAAGATTGCGATTCTTTACGACGATTTGATCAATAAAATAGTTGACAGCTATCACTGCAGTCTTGCCATTCTTGAGGCGCGAGAACGCGTCGATTATATGATTGAACTATTATTTCCCGAATGGATATATTTGTTAAAAGCGAAGAACAGCTCGTATATTAAAATTAAAAAAGAAAGAGCTCTTTCAAGTTTAGACATTACAATCAATCAAAGAATTAATGATTTAAAACAATAATTTTGACCATTTTTAAAATAATTTATTCAACTTTTATTCAAACCATTTTTTACAATTATTTTTAACTCTTATGCTTACAATTTCTGACTTAATAAAAAAATACGATTTTATTGATTTAAAAAAATCGTTGGATTTGAAAATAATGTTATGTCAAATGTTTTTTTTAATTATATTTTTTAGTTTTCATCAACAAAGTATACTAATTGTTGTCCAATATTCTGTTTTGTTCCGTTCTCTTGAATCGCAATCTCTTTTGATTGGAAGTCAACAAAAATTTTTGCATTTATATTGACCTCAACTTTGCCGTCAGACAAGTTTTCAATGTTAGGTAAACGTCGCGGACCTTTGATTATATCAACATATCTTAAAATCTTCACTTTAGATGAATCTATAGAATAGTTTATGTAATGAAATAAAATTATTAGATATAACTCAACAAAACGAATGCATTAATGAATTGAAACCTTTTATCGATCGATTTTCTTTGCAAATACGTTCAGCAACTCTTTTAACACAATCTCCTTTATAAATAGGAACTTGTAATTCAAAATAGGGTTTGTTTGCCTGTTGGTTAATAATGAGTAATGGAACCGATGGCTCTGTACTAAACACAATATATGGTCCTCCGGGACAGCACTCTTCTTGAATACGTTCGTCAGCATTATCAGAATATTCAATACTCAATCCCTCCAAGTCTAGGGTTGATATCAGATAAGATGTGTTTTCGCGAAGAACTTCCATTTCGTCAAAAGCTGACGTCTCCTCGAATACACTTTCACCGAATTCTGAGTACATTTGCTGTAAATAATTATAGAAAATTATTACCTCTATTAACAACTCTTAAGCTTTTCATTTTATAATTACTTTTCGCGCCTCTGCGAAAGGCATCACTTTTTTCATATATTTCTTTAATTCAGGGATTTTTGAAAGTTTAGCGGCAATTATACTATTTTCAGGCAGTTTTCTATTGTGTTCCTAAACATATAATAAAACAATTGACTGCAAAGTTCTAATTGTGATTTAAAGGTGAGAACAGACCTCATATAATGACTTAATATTATTCAAGACAATTGACTGCCAGGGAGGGAACCTCTTAGCGATATAGATAGTGCCATGAGTTGGGTTTGCGATCACTTCTTTCTTCTTATCTTTTCCTTTCGCTTGAATGAAGTATGACTTTAGACGCAGACGAAAACTATGCGTCGCATCCATTAGATATGCGAATGATTGGAGAAGCAAATCATCGAACTGTTTGACTTGAGGCCATTTCTCGCAATTCACACTTTGAGACTTGTTTAGAATTTCAGTCCAAACATATTCAGCAGTGTGTGGACATATCGGACACAAAATAATAGCTTGAGTTTCAATAAATTTTAGAACTAAGTCGCGATGCATTCCCGCACTTAAACTTAATTCTCGATATTTATCTCTCGCGTCTTGATATTCAAAAAATCCGGTTCTCAGCGCTTCCTTAAACATCATCGAACGGTAATTGATGTCCGTTTGTATAATACCGCGATTCATAGCACTGACAAAAAATAAAGAGTTATAAGTTTTATAATTAAATGAAAAATATAATCAATTACTGGTCAAAAACTCGATCATCGAATGAAGTGATTGGTCCGGTTCTCAGTGAATCCAAATTGGATAACATATCTTTACACCACTCCAAGAAGTTATATAACTTCAAAAGTCCATTGTCTGCCTGTTTCTCAATAAAGTTGGCGTCTTCTATGCCATCGCCCGCATCAGCCAATGCAAAACGAACGCCTGGTTTGTCATAAAAATTATGGTTCAATGGATTGAAAGTACAGTACATCTTAAAGAATTACAATACCATCGGCTGAATATCTATCTATAGCTTCGGCTAAAGTCAAGAAATTTCCGGTTGATTTTGACATTTTTTCATTATTAAGTAATAGATGTCCATTAGCTCTGATCCCTTTGGGCCACATCTCAGGCTTGTTCTCCCAAATGGCGCAGTGATTATATATCATATAAGTTAAATGATTGGGCACTAAGTCTTTTCCCGAAACTCTAAGATCTAACGGATACCAGTAATTGAACTCTTTTCTCAATTTGTCTAATTTTTCTTTAGGTATTCCACAGTCTTTAGGATATAATACTTCAGAGAAGAATATATAATCCCATACTTTAGGCGTCAGCTTTTCAGCTTTGATACCAATAGGTGAGGGACCGCTCCCATCAAGAACTCCTCCCTGTAGTAAATGTGAAATAGTATAGTATGACATATAGATTGTAGAGTCAGAAAGTGATTCGATGAGCCATTCTTTAGCCCACGGAAGACGAGAGCCCAGTCCGTACTGACGACTACACGCATGGTCTTTAAGCCAGTCTAAAGTTGAGACAAAGTTTTTTCGAACTTCATCTGAAAATGTGTTGATTTGTGCCAAAGCTTTATCCGCATCTTCTCTCCATTTTTTCTCTCCGTATTCTAAAAACCTTTTAAATAATAAATTTTTAACTTGAAGTTAGAAAAATAGTTAAATTAATATGAGTCACACTGTCATGTATTTAATGTACAGGCATTTCAATACTCAAAATTAAACATTACTTTTAAGCAAACAAAACAAGTTAACATGTTTTGAACTCATGACATGAACTCATGAACTATAACACACCCTCAGTCTAAAAAAAATACAGTATTTGCTGTAATTTTAATAATTAATGATAAAAAACATACCATTGATCACAAAGAGCTACAACACATTCATCTCCTGATCTTGAGATGATCTGCTTTTCTGGTTCCATATAAATAAGAGCTTCCTTTCTGTTAACTAATTCTGTTTGAATGGATTTCTTAATATCTGAGACCTTTTTTCCTTTATGAGGCCCAACGAGCATAACCTTAAATGTATAACAAACCCATTAATATATTAAAATATTATTAAAAACAAGACTGAATCAGAATTAAACAAATGCACAGTTAATGCTATAACAATGTTTTTAAGTGATTTTTATAAATTCTAAGATTTAAAACAAATTTCTTCTAAGGGTTAAATTATAAAAGTTGTAAAGCAAAGGAAGCCGAAGCACTTTAAATGATTATTAATAGATTTCTAACCCCATCATAAAATCCTTTGAGATACACTTTCTCTTTGGCTTCGACTAACTTTTCTCTATCGTTTTGACTCTGAATCTTGAGTTGTTCGCAAACAGTAACAGCTGACAGATTGCCATAATCTGGTATTTCTATTATTGGAACCTTTAATTCACAGCAAACAATATATTAGATATAATGACAGGTATATAATAATTAACAACAAACCGGTTCATATGGGATAACCATTTCGTCTTTGATTCTATACTTCTCTCTGAGCGGTTGCTTATTCTTGAGATCCCTGAGAGCCGCGTAATCGTCGGGAGCATCGGATGGAACACTTGTGACAACACCTGTTCCCTTATCATCTTTGATGGTTAGCATTGGCAGAGCATATATAGTGTCATATGAAGTGAGCGGTGCTTTTAGTTTGGCACCAATCAAGTCATCACCGGTCAGGTCTAAAATTTGATCAATTTTTCCGTTTTCAGCTGAAAATCCTTGATATGAGAGATTAAGAGCCGATCGTTTGCTCGATATAAATATTTCTCCGGTATTTACTTTATAAGCAATATATTTCATATCAGGTCTTAACCAACAATTGGTTTGGCCGTACATTGTCTCGGGTCGTAAAGTGGCCGCAACTAAATATATGTCTTTATTGAGTCTATTAATAAAACATAAATAAATTCATTCATTCGAGAGAAACCTTCACTTATAAGGTTTTGACCTACTTTTTGAGTTTATCAGGTTTTGGATCTAATATTTTCATTTTAATAAGAGTATACTCTTGAGGAGCGACGCCTTCACCCGTGGACCGGTCGTGATCCATACAGGGCTGGTTGTCTTTGGGTGAAAATATGGTATACCTTTTGCCGAACTTTACTTTATTTCTTTCTTTCAATCTAATGAACTGCCAGTTCACGAAAGTATCGAAATAAGGATTCATATCAGTTGTGAAGAAAGATCTGCGCCAATCGGCTCTCAAACCAAAACACTTTAAATCTAGAATCCATTTCTGTGGAAAGTATTCCAACCAATAGAGCGCGTCCGCAAACTTAGCGATCTCTTCGTCAGACAATCCCAACGATTGCATTATCTGCCACTGATATCTGGCAACTATAGTCTTTGCCGCCGCTTTGCTTTTCTTGCTCTTAGACTTGTCTTTAATAACCGGTTCATCACTTGCTTGTGTTTGATCGCTAACTGATTCTTCTGCGGGAAATTTAGGCGGAAAACCGAACTCTTGCATCTCTCGCTTCAGTTTGTCAGCGCAGGCCTTGATTGGCATTCCTGTGCAGTGAAACCCAAACGGCAATAGACATCGACGACCTTTA
This sequence comes from Nanhermannia comitalis, assembly GCA_034697665.1. Lineage (NCBI taxonomy): Eukaryota > Metazoa > Arthropoda > Arachnida > Sarcoptiformes > Nanhermanniidae > Nanhermannia > Nanhermannia comitalis. Next base: position 5,117 of record JAQGAM010000654.1, read on the forward strand.
AGACGCCAATAACCGACACAAAACTGGACAAACATTTCATTTTAATTCAATTGTTCTGACTCGACAGTTAAGACTTTAGCTGATGGTTAAGACACTGTATTATGACTGCGAGACCTTTGAAATACAGGCCTCTCTGTAATGACCAACAAAACTAAGACTAATTAAAACTATTATTAAATATAATTTGGTTTTGTTGGTCATTACAGAGACCTATACTTCAAGAGTGTCAGACACTGTCTGACGCAATGCTATCTCATTATCATTACTACATGTGAGCCGTCTGTCAAAGTCTAACCCATTATAATGAGTGGCATAACTATACCTCCAGTTTAGACAATGTGAACGTGTGCCCGATATGAATGCGTCCGTTCGGGTACGGGAACGGAAAAGTGCCCAAAAGTTTTTCGTCGTTCTTCTTCTGACCCGAGGGAGCGTCCAATTCATAGATCTTCTCGTTTTGCCATTTGTTCTGCATTTTTGACTCCAATTCCAGATAAAACCTGAGCTTCGCTTTACTCCGATTTGAGTCCATTTCTTATATTAATTAATATTACACTTAATTAACAATACGTTTAATAATTATACATAAAAATAATGAACAAAAATAGTGAACACGTTTCAAATGTTGCAGCAATTATAGCGCTCTATTACAGCATAAATTCCGGTTCACAACAACTGCTCTATAATATGATAATTAGATGGAAAAAACTCGAACTGACATCTATTGGTTTTCACTAAAGATATATGCATTAAATACAGTGTAATTCTGTTTTAATAGTCTTATAAACAAGTCAGAGATTATTTATATAAATGTTATCAATTTTAATAAAATTATTTTAAATCAATTCAATTATTTCAGAAATATATATATATTTTTAATCCAAAACATATGAAATTTGATGAAAAACTGAATTTCTTAAGAGAATTATTAAAAATGTGTGTATAGTATAGGGTTTTGACTGTTATTTACAACTATGTGTTTATAAACATAATCTCATAAATAGTAATAATAGTAATAATTAATAACAGTTAGCAATAAAAATAATTTGATTGACTTTTGACAAAACCTATAACTAATAATAAACTAAAGAACAAAACAGACAAATATGTGGCCATCAAATGGAGGCGGGGATGAGTCACACGGGTGGACACGAGAGCAGCACAACTGGTCTGCACAACAGTCGCATTACTATCTGTCTCTTCCTCACGAGTCTGTCGATTGGGCACAACTCGCAAAGCAATGGATTCAAATGCAAAAGCATTCACAACAAACACAACCAACCCTTCAATCTTCACATTTACCACAAATGCCAGCAATGGGTCCGCCGTTGCCTCCGATGCCATCACTTCCTCCACACCCTCCACAACCCTCACATCCAATTCCTCCGCATTTCGTTCCGATGGCAACACATGTCACACATTCGACACCACATCAAAGTCTGATTCAAGAAGACATTTCTCGACCTGTATATCAGACACCGATTGAGACCAATAACTGGATTCGAGGACCGCCACCGCCTTCTGCGCCACCACTACTGCCAACACACCATTCAGTTAACTATCAGTCGTATTCATGGACACCACCCGTACCACAAATGGCAGTACAAACACCTTTAGTACAAAGCAATGATGTGATGAAAAGTGAGCAACAAATGAGTCAACTCATGAGTTTGGATGCGGCCAAGAAGAAGAATCTTCCGCAATGGCTCAGGGAAGGGCTCGAAAAGATGGAGAGAGACAAAGTCAAAAAGATTGAAAAAGAAAAAGAAGAGCACCAGAGGATGGAAAAGATTAAAGCCATTCGTGTCAAAGAGGAAGAGTTGAGGCGTGAGATCGAAATGGAGCACAAAATTAGATCCAATTATGAGAGCGATAATGAATACCACGAAGACAGTGATCAGGATGTGAATGAGCCCGACAGTCATGTCGAACAAGAGGTGAACATAAGTGAAGAAGAATTGGTAAGAAAAACATGTGTTGTGTTGTATTTGTATTAATTAACTTACTATTAATATTTCAGATGTTAAGAGTTCGCAAATTGTTGACAGAAATACTATTAGAGGTGACAAACGCTGAAATTCAATCAATTGCTAGAGATGTTTTACTTAAAGATAAGAATAGAGGTATTCATTATACAACTGGTCTATTATCTAATGCTTATATAATTAAAGATTATATTAAAGTTAACTATTTATTTAAAAATTATATTGTTATTAATTTCACTGCAAGTATAGTATGTCTTTATGTAATTATCGAATTAAATATTTTTGATAACCAATTAAGTTCCAGCTGTTAGACATTCATCGATTGCCACAAGTTTTAAGAAACCACCAGTACTTGGTATGTATCTGTCTTACGGTTACTTATTATCAAAAATTGATTCCATCGTCATTGCAATTGAATGCATGTCTGATTAACTCATTTCTCTCATTTCATTCTGTGTTTTGTCTTTCATTTCATTAACTGTCCAATCCTTTTAATCCCTTTGATTTAATTGTTCTGTTTCTATCATTTGCTTATAAGCTATCGGTATTTCTTTAGCTCTATTTCTCTTCTGTCTATATATTACACAAATATTGATCTGATTTAATGAACAGGTGGTTTGACTGGACTTTCCGGTTACGGAAGTGAATCTAATGAAAGTGATGACGAAGAAAGAGTTGGTCTAACCCTTCAAAAGGATAATCTAAATGATGATCAAGAAGTGATCGCTGATGAAAGACGTAATACTATTAAAGCTAAAGAAAGTCAGAATGTTTTGTCTGACACTAAAACAAATGAACCAAAAAGTAATGTTGAGTAGAAATTATTGTTATATTAATTTTTTGTATCTATAACTTGTGTATACAGATCGAAAACTTGAAGAGAAATCACGGAAAAGCTCAATGTCTGAAAAAGATAGACATAATAGTACTGACAGGAGAAGAAGCATTAGGAGTAGAAGTCATTCTAATGACAGGGACCGGTCTCGTAACCAAAGAAGCCGTTCTAGAGATAGAAGAAGTCGGTCTAGAGATAAGAGAAGTCGGTCTAGAGATAGAAGAAGTCGGTCTAAAGATAAGAGAAGTCGGTCTAGAGATAGAAGGAGTCGGTCTAAAGATAGGAGAAGTCGGTCTAGAGATAGGAGGAGTCGGTCTAGAGATAGAGATAGAAAAAGCCGTTCGAGAGATCGTAAAAGTTCATCGAATGAGCGAAAGAGTAGATCAAAAGATCGCATTTCACACTCAAAAAGTATAAGAAAATCGAGAGAAGAGAGAAGTGAATCAATGAGTGATTCTCGGAATCGCGATCATAAGAGGTCCAGACGAAGAAGTAGATCAAAGAGTCGTACTCGAAGTCGCTCTAGAGATAGGAAATATCGACGAACTTAGAGTAAAGATGAAAGTCGTAAATATAAATAAACAAAAACCTTATTTATAAACATTTAATACTAGTTGAGGGTAAGAATTCATCTTTAATGAAGTGGTCATGCATTCACTCCTTTAAAGGTAACATTTAATGCTTGTTTTCATGCTTAGCATCAAAGTGTCCTTCAATTAGTAATTCGAAAACTAGATCTCTTAGAGTTTGTTAACTGGAAGTTATTGAACTCAATAATATAGTTATCAGTTGATTGAGTTTATGATTAAATAAAGTTAGAACTAAAAAGTTATTTATGAGACTCGAGTCATCTGAAGCGTTCATTGAATAGATGTGTCAATAAGTTATAAGTTAAAGGCGAGGTTTCTTCCAAAAGTACTTTAAGTAACGAAGTAATAGTTATTCTTTTGACACTGTGTTGGCTCAAAAATAGTTGCATTTGATTTACTTTTTGAATATAAGATTTATGATGTATTATACTGTATATGAGCTTACATTAAACTTAAGACTTATCACTATTTTAGTTTATAAACAAATGCAAACATAAATTTAATGAAAGCAAAGTTGAATCAAAGGTTCACACTTTCCCTTATAATTATAATTTAAATTAATTACTGTATGAATGCATTGTAATAATACTTTTCTATTATTTTCTATTTATAGGAATTTAAAGATATGTTTCAATAATGGCAAGTGATTTAATTGATGCCAATTGTAATTCAAAAATAAATAAAATTTTTATTAAAGTTCATTAACTCAGTTACTATTTTTGCATAAACTCTTATTAATGTTAAGATTTAATTAAAGAATTAATAGGAATATCAAAGTTTGTTATTATTTGCCAAACCTTTGCTGGCATTTAGAATACGCGCAAAGGATTTCATAGAATTGACTCATTTTAATGTTTCGATGAGTTGGAAGAAAATAAATTTCTGTGAGTCTTATCTGCCATAAGGGATAGCCATTCAAACTCTTAGACGGACCAAAATTTATCAGAATCTCGGGATCGGGAAAATCAAAGCTCTCTTTAATGTAAAAAAAAAATAATTAACAAAATGAGTCAATACATAAAGGAATTACAGTACTTCTCAAATAGAAACTGATGTCATTTTGATCGAAAGCTATGTCTTGAGTGCAATAATTTTTTGCTGCATTAACTAAACTTTGATGAGAGTCTTCACTCGAAAGTATGCAAACCTTAATGTTCTCAATATTTATATAGCGTTTCGATTTTCCTGTAATTGAAATCGTGTTAAATATTTTCAATTGAGAGGTAAAACACTTAGCAATCAAATGGTCTGTAATTAACATATTATGAAAGTTACCATTCATTTGGCTTTTATTAAAACCATTTTTATGAGCCTTTAATCCATTCAGAGATTTCTTGACATCTAATGTGCTATTATTTAAATGTTTCTCAAACTCTTTGTGCGAAACCATTAAACCTAAGGATGAAATCAAATCATAACTTAATAATCGTTTAAATACTCGAACATTAACTATAACTTCAATACTAAGCACACAATCGATTGATAACTCAAAACCCAAACACTTTCTCAACAGAAAAAGCATTTTTAGTATTCATCGGAAATTAAATTTTAATAAACAATTATTTATATGTAAACCAAAGGTACCATTAAATGAGAATTTGTCCGAAAATATTAAATCAATTTGACTGTTAATTAAAAATCCAAATACTTGTGAACAAAAACTTTTTGAAAACAGGTTTAAAAATTATTTTTTTTTTAAATAAATAGAAATCGAAACAAACCATTGTTCTTGAAAATAGAAAGATATGAGACGTCGAAGAGTTGACACCATTTAGTGATTTGAACCAAATCATCGTAATGAACCACTTCTTCATTAATAGCGATTCCGATATGTTTCGGAATTTTCTTCAAACTATTGATTGAAATAATTTCTGTTTCATTTCTTGAAAACAATAGTATTAAAAAATTATAAATTATTAGAAATAACGAGACGAATGAGTGAATCAAACGGTAGAACAAGTGGTAAATGAGTCGTAATATTGATGAGTTATTCATTGCTATTAATTGTCATTAAAATTAGTATTTGTTTAAAATCCACTGTTTTTAGAGATGTATTGATATTAATATTTGTGTAATCTTTTGATTCGCCGGTTATTTGTACGAAAGCTGACAAAGGCTTCACATTTCATATGTTGAGTACTGAATCACTTTTTTAGGTGAGTTCAACTTTTTCTTAAACAATTACAAAATTGTTATTAAGTTCTAATAATTCTGTTGTCCAGCACTGGCTGTATGCGTGACCACTAGTCCTGACCCACCTCTTGAGTAGATATTAGACGATTGACACTGAATAACAAAATTACACAAAACATTACACTTAAAAGTCAATCAATTCTTATAAAAGTTCTTAAACTTTTAATAGTCTTTTCAGTCATTTCAATGAATTTATTAATAATTATTTTAGTTTTATAGACAAAAAGCATATAAATAGTGATTTTTGATTCATTTCATAAGCAGTCAAATTGAATAAAGTTGTAAAAAATGGTTAATAAGACATCTGTTCGTATAATATATTTAAACCTGAATTTAGTGAACATTTTCATAGCAATCCTCTATATATACCATAAATTCTATAAGAGCTCAGAAATTAAAGAATTCTCTGTTAATTCTGTATTAATTATTGAGGCATTAATTGCTGGTTATATCGGATGCACTGGTATTTGGTTTAAGTCCAAGGCTTGGATTCAGGCTCAGGTCACTCTCGTATCAGTTTTGTTGCCTTTTATCGCATTTATATTAATATTGAAATTGTTGAACAAACCGATAGTAGAAGTCGACTATATTTGCAAATACATACTGATAGCGCTGTTGGTCATCGGTATTCCTCAATCATGGATTGGATGCAAATATGCATCGATTTTACGCAAAGACAACATTAATAAAAGTATAGCTAATTCTCAATCGATTCCTATGAGTTTGAGATCAATCAATGGCTTATTTTTGACTCCAAGTAATCAAAGCCTGAATACGAGTGATTGGCATTTGGTTCCGTTTGGAAGAACTCCTCAACATTTCGATTTGAACTCAATGGCCTCCAGTAATGCCGGGCTTAACATGATTTACACTCCAACAGAAATGCATGCATTCAAACAAAAAGGAGAGAAGAATAAAAACGATAGGACTACAGAAACTACTGTTTAATTAATTTTGTTAT
>JAQGAM010000655.1:0-11679 GCA_034697665.1 Nanhermannia comitalis
CATTATATTAAGTTAAATTTTGCTATACTTCCTAAAAATCCATAAAATTTTTAAAAATTAAGTTCGAAACCTCAAAACCCTGGGTTCTTATGATCCGGTTTTGGTCTAAAATTCGGTCCCGACTTATAGGTCAAAACCTGGTTAATCCGGGACAAACTGGTTCGGGTGGCAACCGAATGATAGACTAACAATTTTTTAAAGTAATATAGATTTTTATAGTCATTTAAATTAATTTTAAAATTGAAAGCCAATTGCGTTGAAATAATGGAAGTTCAATATCAAGCGAAAGATGATTTGAGACGACAGCGAGAAAGAGAGAGAAATCGTAAGCGAAGGCAAAATATGACTGAAGAGGAATTACAGAAATTTAGGGAACAAAATGCAAAACGTATGCGAGAGAGGAGATCACGGCTTAGTGAACAGCAACTGAGTCTAATGAGAGAAAGGGGTGCCCAACGAGCCAGAGAAAGGAGATCACTATCGAGTGAACAAGAGCTCAATCAATTGAGACGAAGAGAAGCGCTACGAAAGCGAGAAATCAAATCAGAAGTGGGAAGAAATTCTTTAACACAGGAGGCGATTGTGGAAAAACTCAACACAAGTGAGTTTTGGACTGAAATCGATGCAAACGATCAATATGTCAAAGGTTTGGATATAAGAAAAGCTTAAAATTGTTGTTTTTTTTATATAATTTATTTTTTTGCTTATTATTTAGTGTTTTATAAAAAGGATGAGTTGTTTCACACAAATAATGAGTATATATTTGGTTTTGGCTGTAATTATGGTGACTGTGATTATGTCCACTGTCAGCGAAGTCTACTTATGTCGCACATAATGTCAAAACACACGTTTCAGAAGCCGTTCACTTGTGATAAATGCGAATTCAAGACTACAGATAAAAGAAGTTTAAGACAACACATGACTAATAAGCATACGATTAGTTCAAAGCAATATAAATGTGATTATAAGGACTGTAAATACAAAACTAAATATAATTCTAGTTTAAGACATCATAAGACACATCACACAGGAATTAAACCATATCTATGTATATGACCCTATTGTGAGTCAAGATTCTGTACGTCTACGGAACTTAAGAGCCATACCCGCTATCACACTGAAGACCGACCGTATGAGTGTCTTTGGCCCGGATGTGGCGCTACGTTTAAGGACAAAAGCAGTCTTTCAAATCATGAGCGCAGGCATACGGGTGAACGTCTCAAATGTGATTGGCCTGAGTGTGGACAGAGCTTCGCTGCAGCGTCGGGTCTATTTGTGCACCGATTAGTTCACACAAATATCAGAAAATATGTCTGTCATTGGACTCAATGTGGAAAAGCGTTTAAAGTTAAAGCGGAGTTAAAAATGCATTTGAGGTCTCATAACAAACACAAACAATCGGTGGTTAAAAGTGTTGACAATAATATTGAAATTAATAATACTTATAATGAATTCACTTATCAATCAAATAGAGTTCCAACTGATGGCAGCGTTTATGATAATGAAAAGCTATTTAATAATAGTATTGAAGTAATTGAAGTAAAACAGGAATTCATTGAAACAAATATAGAGAATAATAGCAATGATGTTGAGACAGAACCGATGGTTAATAGTATTGAATGTAATAATAGTTATAAGGAATCAAATTGTTATTCAAATGATGACAACAATAATGACAACGATTATGATATAAATGAGAAAATCATTATTCAAAAGAAAAAATTGAAAACAAGTGTTTCATTAAAATCAATGAAAAGTTTAAAAATAAGAGATTTTGAATAAAATCGAGAGAAAAGAAGTTTTCACACAAATTGATGATAAAAATGAGTTAATTAAAGGTTTGTAAACATTATAACGATTTTTATGTTTTTTATAAGTAATTAATTATATTTTGTTTATGTGAAAAGTCTTTCGCCTAAAACATGATAAAAAGGAGTCGACTCGAAGTCCTATTTGTGGTTATGGGTGTGCTTATGGTGACTGTGATTATGTTGACCGCAGAAGAAGTGCATGTTATGTCTCATATGAGGTCAAAAGACACGTTTGAATACTTATTCAGTTGTGAAAAATGCGATTTCAAGACTAGCGCAGAGATGTTTAACACAACACAAGGCTAACAAACATTGCATTAATTCAACGAAATATAAAAATCATTATAATGACTGTCAGTACGAAACTAAATATAAAAACGGGTCTAAAACTGTGAACTATAGCGAGAGATTCATTATATAAGGAGTCAATACTATAACATTGTCGGGTATAGCGAACCAAAATAGTGCTCTAAGAATGGGCTCAAATAAAATGCCTGCCTTTTAGAGTCTATAGGAAAGTAAAAAACTAAAAATTATAAATCTATAAGGCATTCAGTTCTGAACTTGATTTAAGTGAGAGTTTAAATCTTTTTATCAATATTTGACTTTAAACTCTCTAATAAAGTATTTTCACTAAAATTTCTATTATCAGCGATATAATGTATAAATAGGATCTATCACTAATAGTTAGTGAAATTTATTTTCATTTCTAATTGAGCTCATTGTACATATATATCTATTGTATAAATAAATAAATATTTATATTATAAAAGGAAAAAAGGTATTAAGTTACAATAAAAGTGTTTCATTAAAGTATACATTTATTTTAGAGATATTATAATTTTATTCTTTATTAAGTTCACAACACTTTTAAAACTATAAAAATGAATTCAAAAATTTTATTAATTATGTTAATTATAGTTATGATGTCTGAAAATACTTGGTCTAATGGATGGTTTCAAAGTGTCAACGACACTAAAGTGGCTTCATCAACACCAGCAGCAACTTTTACAATCAATTATGGAGAAACCTGTTATAATTATGGGATTGTTACGCTACATATGATTATTACTATTATATTAATCATTAAAAATGCAAGAAAATACACCTAAACTTTGAATAAAACCTGTAAAAACCTCATCATATTTTTGATTTACTTAAAGCTTTTAAATAAAAGGCTTGATTAATAGTTATTATATAAAAATTTTAACATTTATTTAAATTTTTTTTTATATCAATAAAATATAGTTAAGTGGATGTTGTCTTATTCATTCATCAAAAAATACTGTATATGAAAAATAAATAGCTTTTGTATAAAAGTTATACCAATTTATTATTATAATTGTATTTCAATTTAATTCAATGCCAATTCTTAAATAAATAGTTATTACTTTTCAAACAATAAACTTTTTTAGTAAAAAGAGTTTTATTAAAAGTAAAGCAAATAAAGATTTAATTTGAATAAAAATTTGAGTCTTTTTTTTATTTCTTCAATTATTTCATTTAATGTTTTATCGCATAATTCCTTTTTAATGTAAAGAATATAATCTTTGTATATTTTCTATGCATCACTATTATATACAAACACATAAATATCTCCCTCATGAACTAAACCACAACTTATTTTCTCAATAATTATTTCATTGATTTCTATAAAAATTGGTTTATTTAATTTCTCTAATGAAGTATCAAAAACAACCATTTGTTTTCTCTATTTTCACCCCAACTGAAAACACGTCCGCTTTCTGTCAGAACTAAAAAAATGACAAAAACCGCAAGAAATTGCTTTCACTTTTTCTCCATTGAAGGCATACCGCATTTCTGTAAATGAAACTATCCCTTTATAATATCCAATAATAATTTGCTTATCCTTATTATCCCTATCCCTATCCTTATTATCTTTATAATAGACTTGTTCATTAATAGTTAATAAAATTGCATGATTATCACCACAGCAAATGTCTATAATTTGTTTCCACGTAAATATTGACTCACTTTTGGTTTATATACATCTGAACTTCTTAAACTACCTCTCTCTAAATATCTTAAATTACCCCAATTATAAATTTTTCCATCATTTGTGTGCGCAATTACGTGAAACAAATTATTCTTGAAAACTATGATTTGTTTATTACTTAAATTTTGATTTAAAGTCAATTAATTGATTCTGTCCTCGTGAGCAAAACCTAATAAACCATTCGAGTTATTACCAAAACAATAAACTTCATCATTAATTTTAACAATAAATATATTCTCTTCGCCCATATTATCTTTGAAAACATATAAAAGTTTTATGTTTTGTTTGAAATCATCTTTTAATTTATTTAAGCCTTTGAAATTCTGTAAATTTATTTGTTTTTCTCTTACAAACATTTTTTATTCACTTTTATCTCAAAAACACTTCTTTTTTATCAAAAAAATGATAAAATACTACGCATGTTTTAAATAAATGTAGGATGCCGCACCTAGGTAATAGATTGTGATCATGGCAGCTTCAATATTTGCAATAGGTTTTTCATATTGTTGTAAAATATTATATAAAATATTTAATTTATTTTAAAATGTATTTTAATGTGTAACATAAATTCTATTTATTTTTATATTATTCAAACTATAAATTTGAATACAAATTTAATATTTATTAATAAGCGGATAAAAAGAAAAATATTTCAAAATCAAAGGCTTGAACCCAAGACCACTTGATTCGAAGTCCGAGACACTGGCCAACAAGACTTATATAAAAATATGTTAAAAAACATTTTTTTATGCATCAGACGATCACTAAATTGTTAACAATTTATATAACAATAATGAGTAAAAATAATGTCGAGAAAATTTAAACTTGAATTTTTTAGCGGGAAAAATATTTGAAAATATTATGCCTGGAAAACCGATCTTTGAAAGAATTCTCATTGAAAAACGAGGAGTTTAAACCCTATTGAATTTTCAAAATTTCCAAAATATTATTTGTGTTATTTGTTATTAATAAGTTATTTTAAAACATATATAACAACTGTTATCCTATTTTATATTCTCTTAATTCAATGCACAGCTATTTTTATAAAATAATAAACTGTAAACAAATATTAAATAATATTTATATTGTAAAAATTGTTTAAAAAAGTGTGTTTATTGGAAATTTCAGTCACAAAAATCATTTTTTGTTTGGTTGCTAAACTTTTAAATTTAAGGGATTTAAATTTTTTAAAAATTGAAGAGTTGCATCTTGATATACCAAAAATAGATACTCTTTAATTTATTTATCAAACTGTAACTTTATTTTATCTACGTATTCCTTATATAAATTAAAATAAATTGCCATAAAAATTTTAAACTTTTTTAATCTTTTTATGTAAATCAATTATCCTTGTTGATGTAAGAAATTTTATCTAAGCTTGGAGCTTTAGTGAACGCGGTTTACGACCGAACTTAACTTATATCTCAAAATGTAAAATGAATATTATTTAAGCATAATTTTTAGCTAATAATGGGTAACTAATGAAGATTTTTGTCAAGAATTGTCCACCCTCTTTTTGCAATTCATTGAAAACCATTTTTCTATATTATTATTATAAGACATATTCTTCATTATATGGGGGTCCTAGTGGCGCAATGGGAAAAGGTGCCGTACTCATGATCGAGGGCGTGTGAGTTTAAATTCCAGCCTCACTGTGTTTCTTTGATTGCGATATGCTGTCCACATATCAATTGTTTTCGATCAATCCCTTGGTCAGAAGCATTTGACCTTTGCAAAGGTAATACAGGTAAAAATTTCACTCTAATAAGAGCTATAGGTGAGATCTCTTGAAAAGGGGTTGGCGTTATGAAAATTTTTATATTATTTTTCATTATATAATAACTGAAAAAAATTTTAAGATAATTATTAAAACCTTTGTAATTGAAGACTGTAATTATATCAATTTTCATTTTATTACAACATATAATATACAAAGATTATTAATACAATTTTTTGACACTAAACAATAGCATTTTTTTTAAAAACATTTTGCAAATTATTTTTGCTTAATATTGTTTATATGTTAAGAAGAATTACATAATAATGTTTTTTGAATTTAACAAAATAGAATTAAAAATATATGGACACACTGGAAGATATTCTCATATAATTAAAACCAAATATTTATATATATGATATTTTATGATTATATTCTTTTATGGAAATGTTAAAGTATATCATTTTTCTAATAAATAAACACCATAATATAGTACATTTATTTTCATATTATTGATAATTACAACAATGAATTATATTTTATAAATAGGAAAAATCATGCAATAATAATTACAACAATGAACTACCCATTCAATAATATGAAAATCAATCAATAATTTAGAATGAATTTAAAAAATACAACACAAGTTTAGTAATCCTGATTCAGTCTTGTTTTATTTATAAGCTCGTCATACGTTACCATTATAACAATACAAGAAATCCGATAGCTTTCAGTTTCATTTATGAAAATTTTCAATCACAATTTCTATAGAACTTTGTGCAATTTTATATTATTATCCATATTATTGATTATTGATCATATTTATTTATTAGTTTATTATTTAATATACATAGTAATGAGTTACCAATTTATGTGGTTCACTGTAAGATACTCTTACGTAACCAGGATCTTTTGTGAACTCAAATTTTATATTGCTCTCTTCTGAAAAATCTCCTTCATGAATATTCTTATTCGCATCTTGTAAATACTCAATTGGTGTCTTTCTTGGATTGACTATTGTTGAATGTTTGCGATAGTGATAAACGGCTGACGGCAGTGATATAAATTTTATTTAATTTAATTTGGCATTATCTACTATTAAATTTTTGCAATCTTGGTAACCATATCTGTGATCACATTTACCCTTTAATTTTTGATTAGAAATTAGATCGCCACGTACATAATGACTGTCAATATTATACTGTAATATTAGGGCATTTAATACAGGATGTATGTTAGCCCTACGTGTTAACATTTGGGGCATATTTTTCCATAAAAGAAATTTGTTGAAAAAGTTCTCTGGTTTTGCAATCATTTCTTTTCTTTGTGAATGATCAACTATTGTGAATTTATGATAAAAATCGTCGAACTCAATAAATACATAATTATAAAAAGCAAAAAATCCTTTCATTAATATAAACACATCTGTTTCGCTTAATTGATTTTTTGCAAATTCAACTGCTATTTCAGTAAATTCTACATTAATGTTTTGCGAACTTTGATTCGTAAAACGATTGGTGTACATCAAAGTTGATCTTCTTATTCTTGATATGTCTGAATTATATTCATTTATAATTGCCTCGTCCATTTCATTCAATCTTAAAATTCTATCCAAATCAAGCAAATTTCTAAATTGCACATTAAGCGCTTCATCATCTGAATTCATCATTCATTAATTAATATATGATTTGATTATTTATCTAGAACAAATTAAATATTAATTCATCTACCAAATTTTTATGCTTAAATCATTTGACAAGCATTTTAAATCCCGATTTATTGCTTCAATAGATTCTCTAATTGATTGTAAAAATTCCTTAATACGATAGTCTTTATAGTTAAAAACAATTTCTACTCCATCACAAAATTTTTTTAAGGATTCTGTAGAAGGTACTTCTGATGAGAGAAGACGTGGAAATAAAAAAAAGAAATTTTTCAACCACACTGTACGGTTTAAAATATGTTCAATAATTGTTTTAAATTTTTCTTCTAATTTTTCTAATTTTTGGAATTTGTTAATTATTATGAATAATACTACTCCGTCTTTAAGATTCACTTGAAAATTTGATGATTTTTTTGAAAATTTTGAATTGATTGTTATGCGATCAAAGACGTTATACAATTCAGCAAACCTCTCTTCTTTATTAGTAATTACTTCAGTTACTCCACTTAAACCAATTACTGATGTTACACTGGTTGATACACTGATGGTTACACTGGTTGATGCTCTGATGGTTACACTGGGTAATTTGCTTTTATTACGTTTTAGTATTTTTCTAAGAGGCATTTAGAATTATGCTTCATAATATTTCGAACTTATAATGAATATCTCTTTATAATTTATGATCTTGTAGGATATTATTAAATCCTTTGAAAATAAACTACCCTGCTCTTTATATACTAAAAATGTATTTTTTCTTCGAAGCGTAACTATGATGACATAGCTGAAATCATATTGTAGCACAATATGATGAAATGTCCGGCCATTAGATGAAACAACTCTGCGTTCATAAAGAAAAGAATTTTAATTATTTGTGTTATTTTAATTAATGAATAATATGATAAAAAAGATTTAATGTTTTCAAATGAAGTGAATTTTTCAAGAATTTTACTTTTGTTCAATTAATTTTTTAAGTTTAGCATAAATGCAATACAGTGACTATTCAATAATTGCAACACGTTCGGACCATAAATTTTGTTGCAATTATCGAATAGTTGCAATTATCGATAATTGCAACTTTTTAAAAAATGCATATAAGCTGCAATTACAGAATAAATTTAAGATTTATTATAGACATTATAAAAGGATTACAATTGAAGTTATCTATTCAAATTTATAAAATCGGTAATAAGCATTTGTTTTGAGCCTTTACTAAATTTATCAATTTCTTTATCTAATTTATTTAAAAGCGGAAATATCTCTTCAGTTCCCTCTTTAGATGAAAAGTATTTAGTTGCAATTATAGAAGCATGTGTTATACTATTGGGTTCTATGAAATCAGTTGCAATTAACGAATACTTGCATTTATCGAAGTTGCAATTATGGAATATCTTTTAGTATTAGTTTCTATGGTCTGAAATTTGGGACTTTTTAATATATTGCAATTATGGAATAGTTGCACTTATCGTAGTTGCAATTATCGAATAGTCACTGTATCTGTTTATGAGAGATTTGCTTAACAGATATTCTAATAGTTTAAACTTATATTAGATTTTTGCAGGATTTTTGTAGCTATAATCTGGTTATAATCTGTTATAGAAGAATGAAAAGATTTCATATAAACTAATACAGATAAACTCCTCTTATTTCACCTCCTGTAATTGCACAACTCCTTTATTTTCACAGTTACATTAAAGTCCCATTTTGGGCCCTATGTTAAAGATAGGCACTAATTGCACACTCCCCTATCTTCACAGTGCAGGTGATATTGAAGGTACATTTCTATAAATACTATGTATAAATAAATCCTCTAATTTCACATAAGGTTTATTGTTAAGTATTTTCTGTAGAAAATTTACAAATAATTTAGTTTTTACTAATGAGACCCGTTTTAATCAAATGAAGATATAAAGTATTTTCAGTAGAAAAATTGCTATATATATATAAGAGACTTTTGAACATACAAAGATATTTATTTTTGCAAACTTAAATGCTTGTTATTAAAGATTAATATATTAAATTAATTCAATAGATATATTAATCAAATTCAGCCATCAATTGTGCAATATTCTCATAAAATATAGTTAAATAAATTGATAAAAATTTTTAAAAATTCTCCTTTCATTGCACTTATCCTCTAATTTTACATAGGTTGGTCGGTCCCAACAGTGTGCAATTAGAGGAGTTTATCTGTAGTTAATAAATAGGGTTTTTATTGAAATCTTAACATTCTTTGTCACACTTATTAATGAATTATAAAGCTTATGACTGGTTTTTATACCGTAACAATCTTATCTCAAGTGTAAAAGATAATAAAAGTTTGCACTAATAGAATATGTTTGCCAACTTTTCTCTCATAAACACATATAGAATTTTTGGGAAACATAGAAAATAAATCAAAAGAAAGTAAACTTCTTTCAAAATTCAATTCATATATAAAAATAGGGTGAGCAAATATAAATAGCTAGTCGCTGGACAGTCCAGCAAATAAGTTTTCAGGTAATTGATATTTGAAAATCTATACCTTGGTTCCCCATTTGATTTTTAAAAGTAAAAATTAAAAAAAACTTTATCCAGCATTTATATAAAAATTTTGTTGTCACCCAATATAGAAATAGATGCATTAGTCATAAGATATTATCTAATAAACTATATATAGTATATTAAAATCAATAATACTTACCATAATATTAAAGAAATTAAAATTTTATGCAAGTAAATATAGATATTAAACAATAAACATTTTAATAGTTTATATTTTATCTAAAACTTAATAGCCGTTGTTTTATACGCTAAGTTTTGCTAATATTTAATACTAACTTAGCTTCACATAATGTAAGCGAATTCTTTCTAATCAGCCTCATCCGGCCTTTAAGTGGATAAGATTAATGCTCAATTTATTTTTAACTTCAATTTAACGTGATTCACGTCAGACAACTTAAGGATAATTCTAATTGATAAATATTTATTTTTATTTTATGCAATACAAAATTCTTATTTTAAACTGGAATTTTTAATTAAATATAGGTTATTTTGCTTTAAAAGCTGAATTTATTTACCAGCTAACACATAACTAGACTTTCCACCTTATTTTCAGTAAAAATCTTGATAAATTATCTCAAAGGGGGGGACCAAGGTAAAAATTTTAGGCAAAATTCGTAAGTTATAAAAATCATTTATTGAATGAATGGAACAAAAATTTTCTGTATTATACTTAATGTATATTTTTTAAAGGCTACCAAAGGCTACAAATTTGTACTGTTTTTAATATCAAAAAATCCATTCCAAAAACACCTTGATAGATCTTCTGTTTTCCATATTTTGTCGAATTAACACGTTCTCCACTTCGATGTATAGATTTAAATTGATTCAAAATTATTTAAACACTTTTAACTAATTTATGTTTTTAAATGTCAAATTAAAAGCACAAAAGCTAATACATTAATAACAACAATAGATATTAAAAAAATTTGCTTAAAAGTAAATCAAGACAATTATTAATTCAATATTTAACAACATGACTTTTAGATCTAAATGAATATCTGCGGATGTAAATAATTTGTATAAGATAGTTAATTTAATACTAAACACTTTCAAAGTAACATAAGATTAAATTTCACCTGCAAATTTAGCAGAAAAATTGCATTTATATCCAAAGATATAATAATAATCTTGATTGCTGAACATTTATATTACAGAAATGAGTATGCCCTAGACTTAATTCCTGGACTGTCCAGGCCATTCCAATTATAATTTAATTTTTTTTGAAAAATCTTGATAAATTGCGTCAAGATTTTGTTAAAATTAAAATCTGGACAAATTACGCAAAAGGCCAAAAATTCTTGACAATCAAGATAAATCTTAACGAAGTGGAGAGTCTACACATAACAGGAATTTTTCTCTTTAATTTTTTTACATTTGAAAATTTATTTTATTATTTATGTTTGAATATATTTTTTCTTTATCTCACGGCAGTTAGATTTATGCTGATATCAGATTATTTTCTTAAATTAAAACTAATCTTTTAGTATTAATGGCTATTCAATTAAAATTTTTTTTAAATTTTATAAATTTAGGATTGATAATAATTTGGTATGAGATTACAAATTGGTATAAGATATTAGAGATAATGCTTTAATTATTGAAGATTGTAACATAAAATAAATTTGCATTAAAGTATATATTATGCATATAAAATACTTCAGGATATTCCATTTTTTAATATATTATTTGTTCTAAAAGTATTGCGTGGAAATGTGCACTGCGAGCGTTTTATTTTCTCGAGGCAGAGCGCCTAGCTTTAGTTTATTTATTGATAATTATTTGTTTATTATTTACATTTTTTCATGCTGTAATTCACAAATAAATATTTATAGCGCCAAATTGTATTTTTCCAACAATGGATAAGGTAAAAGACGTTGGTCATTGAGCGGGACAGTCCCTCATTTAAAGGTTGTGTCCCGCAAAAAGTGAG
>JAQGAM010000656.1:0-11675 GCA_034697665.1 Nanhermannia comitalis
CTTTGACAAAAGTCAAGTCAATGCATCGTAGTTTTGTTCGGTTTTATTGAGCCATTGGTTCACGTGTTTTCATTTTTTATACATACTAAATCTAAATATATGTATACATATATTTAATGTTCATTTAATATAAAAAACATTTATATAAAAAGAATTATTTATATTGTTTTTTCGATGTCCAACAGTCACATCTGATTAAAACAGTCCAACAGTCAGTATTGTTCAGAAAAAGATATCTGAATCAGACTCGAATTATGCTTCAGTTTAAATATAAAGTTATATATAATAAGTTATTTATTATATTTTTATTCCGAATGGTTTTCACCGCTCTTGGATTTTATTTTGATAAATACATTATATCGAAAATAATACAAACCTATTATTGTACTGGGCATTGTAGTAAATCAAGTCCATTTTATTCCTAGAGCTCATGTTACAAAAATGTACAAAATTTATTACAAACATATATTGTGTACTCTTTACTTATTTTATTTTTATTATTTCCTTGCGTTGAATTCAAATTTCTTGGGAATAAATCGAATAAATCATTATTGAGGTCTTAAGAAAGTTGGACTACATTTTAGATTTTAAAGCATATAACGTAACTAAATTACATCACATCACAGGCTTTTATCAGTAAAGGAATTTAAAATTTCTTGAGTTATGTTCGAAGAAATTCGAGCAAAAAATAATAATTTAATAATCCTTTAGTAAATAAGCTTATGTTAAGGCTTAAAAATTTGGTTCTCTTTATACGAATTCAATTAAAAATGCACTTTTAGTGCACTAAAGATCAGGTACTGGTAATATTTCAATTGGAATTGATAAATGAATTCGCTGTAAAGCACTATCTTTTACTCAATGCAATTCTTAATACTATTTTTACTAAATATTGAATTTTATTCTATTTATCCTTGAATCTAAAGATAATAAATACCAGCATTCATAATAATGTTAAGCATGAATTTTTTTGCAACTTATTATTATAAGTATTCCTTTTGTTATTGCGGATCACCTAACAGTTATTCCAATAGGAATAACTGTTAATTCAAAACGAGTAAACGGATGTCAAAAAACATAAATAGAATAATTGGTTTATATTCAATGAAAGAATAACATTCTCATTCATTAACAAAAAGAAAATTGTATTAGTTGACAACAACCGCAGGAAACCAACTCAACTTAATAATATTGTATTTTTTTGAAGCTGTTTAAAAAGTAGGCTTTCATGCATTGAAACAAAGCACCATTTTCGAGATCAATGTTTTAGTGTTACATTTTCTGGCTCTTAAACTATATTCTGGCTAATGTTTATTATATGTTTATTCTTGATTGTCAATTAGCTGTTCAACAGTTTAGATCAGTGCTTCTCAGACTACCTTTTATGGGTCACAAGTAATCCATGAACCCATTATGATCTATGGAATCCCATGATCCGCGAGGCAAAAAAGTTTGAGAACCTATGAATTAGATTATAGCACATTCTATATAATGAATTTACTATATTACGTATAGTGCTTTAAAAATACAATGTTTAAAGTGCAAAAACATAAGGTTTGAAAATTTCTATAATGTTTTCTTAATATATTGACTACTTTTTGAGGAAAAATTTTGAACAAAAGTTTTGAACAAACTTCTTATGAGAAATTCTTATTTCAAATACTAATTAAAATCACTGTCACTTCACTTTGTTCTGGTTAATAAACATTTTTGTTTTTGATTAACAGATTATTATAAAAACAACTTTTGCAGTATTGAGCTATAATACTGATATAATATATAATTATTCTATATTTGATATATTAATAGCTCTTAAAATTATAATCTTTTTAAATTAACAAAAAATCATTTGCTTTAATTTTGAAGCTTTTAACGGATTAATGCTTTGGCGATCCCTATAACTACAGCACTAATATAAACCTACTTTTAATAGTCATCTATGGTTTAAAGATGAGTCTTTATAAAGTTTGAAAATCACTATAAGTCAGTTACTTCAGGAATACTTATCTACTCTCAAAGGAACATTTTTGTTCATGAAACATATCATTCAGAGAAGTGGTATATAACTGTTCTTGTAATTTAATAATATGTTTCTTCATTTATATGTAGTACAAAAACAACTCTTACTTTCCATTTGTTAAGAGCTTCGATTGTTTTCTCCTTTTTTTAATTAAATGATTTAGTCTAAAAGGGAATTATGACCATTATTTTCAAAAATCTAAAGTATTGGGTAAATATAAAGTTAGTAAATAATTGGGTAAACTTTAAGAATAGCATCTGTTATGAACTTTTTTCTGTTACAAAATAAAATCTTTAGAATCTTTAGTATTGACTTTCACATGAATTCTTTAGGATCGCATCATTTGAGATCACTTTTCATATATAGTTTATATTCAATTCATAAAAACTGAGTTAAGTTCAGCTCAACTATTGATTTGAAATTTACAGGAAAATGAATTTTTTTCTGAACATAAATGAAATCTAATATTTTATTCAAATACTTAATTCAGTTATTAAAGTGTTTATTATAGAATATTGTGTTAGTAATCAAATTAATTTTTCTAACTCGTAAATGATGTATGAATACTAACTTATATACGACGATCCAAATTGAGTTAACTATTTTTGAATCTTTTAATTCAAATTAGACTCCAATTTGATATTCTTAATATTGAATAATACAAATTCAAATTCTGGAACCTTCTCTACAGTGCATTATGAATAATATGCTTAATATATCTCACGCATTATGAAAAAAGCAAAAGAAAGGACTTTCGAGTGTTCAGTGCAGTAAAAAAATTTTAAGACAGCCGATAAATAACTCTAAACTGTGCTCAAACTTATAATTCATGAAATATTCTTTAATCTTATTTGATATCTCAAATTTAAATCCCTATGTATTTTATAAAATATAATAACTTTTTACAATATATATTCTAAATATTTAAATAAAAAAGTAAATGAGAAGTTTGTAAATGATAAAGAAAAAATATTCGACAAAATTCTAATATATATTTTAATTAATATTTGTTTTTCTCTAAAGTTATAAATGTTATATATAATAAATATATTTTCTCTGCATATATCTGTATAATGCTATTCTATGACCAATAAGGATAAGGCTATTGTTTAATTCTGATCCTATTGAGAAAAGGAACTGAATTGTAGACATCAAAACGTTAATAAATATAAACTACTGTATTATATAGCATTGTTGGCCATTATAATGACTATAATGTTGAACACACTTTTGTCTATTAGTTCTTTATAAAACTCTCTCTAACTTATAGACAAAATTGAGAAATAATCTAAGAGTAATGCTCTAAGACTTATGCGGTTAAATATAAGAGATGTGATCGCCTTAAAGAACAATTCTCATTATACACCAGCCTTGAAAACAAATGAAGAACTTGTTTTGTTAATTAATTAATTATTTTGAACCTTTACTTAATTTGCAAACATGATTAACAGAATTACAGATCAAAAAACAGACAAACTCAAGAAATACTTTCATTTATACCATTATTTAAGAGAATGACTTCAAATTTATTCCAAATAAAATATTCACATTAAATATTCATTCATACATATACTTTGTAACTTTCAGTTAATTCTTTTCTAACAAACGTATACTTTGTATACTTAAATGTGATTCAAATTTTAGCTACAGTTGCACTTCTTATAACCCTTATATCAACATTATATTTAATACTTGTAAGAGGAAATTAAATGGTATCAAAATACAAGATAACTCATTTGATAAGACATTTGAGTTTCCCAAATGGGGACTCACAGGAGATCCCAACACAATGAATACAAACAATTTAATAAAAAAGAGTTCATAAACGATTGATTAAAGTTTATTATTATCTATAGAAAAATGCACCTCTCTTGTGAAGGATTTTGTTGTAAGCTAAACAGTCGTAGGGTTTTAAATGTTTTTTCTTTCTGAAAAGCACTGAATGCTTAAAAAAAGATATTTTATAAGGGGTATTCATTTTGAAACATAACAAGGGATAAAATATCTTTGTTTCAAACATTCAGTGTCTAAAATCCTACGACCGATAGTTTACCTGAATTTTCTTTATCGGTTATCGTTCCTCTGTCTGTCTCTATCTATCTGTATGTCATTCGCTGACTCTTACTGTTTGATTTTCTTTTCTTTTTTTCTCCACTACAACAGTATAAGAGTGAAATCCAATTTCAAACAGTCATTATATTTTTTATTTTTCCTTTTGTTCCTTTGCTTACATCGATATACTACGTATTTCTTTGTGTTGAATTAATAGAAACATTAGTATATTATCGATTTTTAGTTTTAATCAAATACTATATTTGTCAGCTTATATTGAAATGTATGACTGCATGTATTTTATCTTTTATCTCAAAACTATATTTAGAAACGTATTTGGATTTGAATTTCGATTAATTAATTAAATAATCAAATAGTTATCGAAATGTGTTTATTAAAAATTAATATCAATCTCAATAATTCTTATAGCATTTAAATTAATTTTTCTATAATTTTAATATATATTTTACAATAAGGAAAATTGATTATTGATTCTTCAGTCTAAAAATTCACAGATAGACTATTTTAATGGTTTTGTTATTATTTATACAAAGTTTATATCTTTTTCCACCGCCTTTAATGTCTATATAGAGTTGTAGTAATTTTTGTTTTTTAGAGTAGGAGTTTAGGAGTTTTACAGGTGTTTTAAAGAGTTGTTTTTTAAATAAACCAAATATAGCTGACTTAAGTGTTAGTTCAGTAACTAATAACTTTCTGAAGCGTTCGTATAAAATGATCTATTTTGGCAAAGTTTGAAAACCAATTTTCTCAACTAACGGGAACTTCGATTCAATGAATTACACTTAAAATTAAAGATGACTCGAGACTCTCGAAAATCATTACCTCTTAATTGTAAATAAAGAACTAAATTGAGTTCAATAGAACAGAAACTTACAGAGTTAATAAACTCAAAACTTGTGTTCGCATTAAAAGATAGATTTTTGAGAGTTCTGTCAACCGATTCTCAACAGATACTGTCGATCGTGAGTTTCGACTCTAGAATTTTCTTTGTCAGAGATTAAATTCTTTAAAATATTGATTTATAAATAATTTTTATAAACACGTCGACAAAACTCCGAGACATGGTTAGGTTAGGTTAGGTTAGGTTAGGTTAGGTTAGGTTAGGTGGGAACAACATTTGATTGAGACTGCGTTGAAATTTACTATAATGTAGATAAATGACGCATGTAAATTGTCTCAGGAAAAAAGGATGATAATTTTTGAATTCTAATCAATAAACACTAAAATAGATAAAAAATGATTGAGTATGTATATTTTTGTTTTGCCTAAATTCACTTTACTTGAGTAGGGCAGTGCGGCAAACATGAAAATTTAATTGAGTGTAGCATACCGATCACTCATTCGAATAAGTTGTGACCGGTGTCAAATTAAAGCTTTTGGAATGACCTTTCCAGTATTATATTAGTTTTCATATGAGATTTTGATTTTTTGCCTTATTTATTAAACAATTTTTCTCCATTGAAAAAATTAATTCTTGAGATTACAAATATATTACTGAATTCGTGGTTGAGTTTATAATGGAATAATATATTTAACTGAATAAAACAAAAAATATAAATTTCACATAAATTCTGACGCAATATTTGTAAAGGGTGTACCAAAAGCTTTAATTCGACACCGGTCACAACTCATTCGGATGAGTGATAGGTATACTACACTCAATTGAACTTTCGAAATTTTAATATTTGACGCACTGCCCTACCCAAGTAAAATGAATTTAGACAAAACAAAAATATACGTATTCAATCATTTTTTGTCTAGTTTAGTGTACATTAGTGATGAAAAACTCAATCCCATTCCCATGGGATGGGAGTGGGAGGGATTGAAAAAATTTTCTATGGGATGGTAGTGGGATTGTTGTCGGGTAAGATGTATGCAAGCAAATTAAAGTTTTAATTAGTGAGTCAAGTGATAGAAAAATGAATTATAAAATATTTAAAAGATATAATCACAAGTTATAATGTATAACAAATTATTTTATTAATCCATATCTAATAATTACTTTTAATAAATTAAGTAATAATCCAAATTCTCTGGTGAATAGTTTCGAATCTAAAGTAAAATTTATAGCAAATCAAACCCCTTCTTGTATAAAACTCAAAACGTTAGCGTTTGGCATCTGTTTAAAGTAATAAATCCTCGTTATAGTGAATATAAGTGGCCATAGCTAAGTGTAAGTTATATGACTTTTAATCTGTTTAACTTATTTTCATTTATAGTGAAACGATGCTATTGTAAGGAATTGTCAGATCCCGAAAGTTTTACTATAACGAGGAAATACCGTATAAAATTTTTTAATGTGATGGGATGGGAGTGGGATTTAGTTTTAAGTCGTGGGATGGAAGTGGGATTTAGTTTTAAGTCGTGGGATGGAAGTGGGTGGAATTGAAAATTTTTTCAGTAGGATGGGATTGGGATTAAAAATTCTAATATTTTTCATCACTAGTGTACATTAATTAGAATTCAAAAATTATCATTCTTTTTCCCTATGAAAATTTACATGCGTCATTTATCTACCTTATAGTAAATTTGAACGTCATCTCACTAAAATGTTGTTCCCAACATATCGTACATTCAAAAAAATTTTCATCAAAATCGATTAATTTCGTAAAAATCCCCCAAAAGCCATGTCCGGGAGTTTTGTCAACGTGTGTACATTATATACAGCATCAACTTATGATAGCTATAAGTCATCAAATAGAATTTTAAGAGAAGGTTAATTCAAATTATAAAATTGCAAATCACTTATAAATATAATTTACAGCACATAAATGAGTATAATATCATGAATTATTTATAGAAAATTTATTAAAATTCTTGAATTGTGACTGAATATAAATATTTAGTAAATTCAATAAATAGTTCTCTAAATTCCTTTCACTATTTTAATAAATATGTGGCAAACCTCAGGAATACAAAAAAAAAAATCTATTTTCGCCTCCAATGAAAAGTGCTTTAAAGCACAGTATCTATTATATAAGTGAATGTCATACACAAAAAACACAAAATCTAATTTTAATTTCGGACACTTTTCAATAAAATCTAAAATTGGATTTTCATTTCCTTAGGCTATTAATGTCTAAATAAAGTAAGATAAGAAAATATAAGACCAGAACTCTATACATTTTTGTAATGACAGTCATTTATAGAATTAGATCTTAAAAAACTTTTTCGATACAAAATCTCAAGTATTTTTGAAGGCATACACAATTAAAAATATACTTTCTATTTATATTTATTCCCAGTAGAATTAAATTTTATAAAATATAGTTTTACTTGAGAAACCTACTTAAAAATATAAAAAAAGTATACATTTTAGGTTAATGTGTATTTGCAATAAAACAAACTAATTTTACAATTTATCTAGTTTAGACTAAATTTATGAGTAAATTATTGATTACACATTTAGAAACTAACTTCTATTGCAATACTGCTAATTAAATACAAAAGATTAGAAGCAAACATTAATCTTTCTATCTATTAAAGTAATACCTGTACATATTTTTATTATACAAATATGTACGACAAATAAGTCATATTTCAATAACTGATTTAAATGGCTTTTTTCAGAGAGTTTAAGCAGTGCCGTAAACATTGATTTAGGTTTGGGGTGCTTTACATAGGAAAAATCAAAAATATGGCAATTTTTTAAATTTGCTACATACCTACACTTAAATGTTCAAAAATATTTGGGGGGCTATAGCCCCTGCCCTATTTACGGCTATGCTAACGAATAATATCACTTTGTTTTAAAAATATTTGTTAAATACTAACAGTGCTTATCGATATACGCAATATTTGTAAATATTTGGCATTCATTGTGATCCTGTTATGATAGATGTCTATAAATATAAAACAAAAGGCATGCTTAAAATTGTTCACTGTTCGAAACTTCGAAAATTACCTGTGCAACAAATTTTGGCGTTAAAAATGTAAGATCTAACACCCTATAATCAGATTTAATCTGCTTTGCTTTTAGAAGAATTTATTTTGTGATTTTTTTGTAATTCAAAAAATTCTATTAATATTTAGTATTTCAATTCGTAGAAAATATAATAGTCTGTTATTAATAATAAAATCAATTAATTGATATATTACTCGTTAATTCTTTTTTATGTGATATGTCTAATAAAACTAAGCTTTAAAATGGATTTTCAGCATAAGTATTATGTTTTAATCTCGACCATAAATATTATTACATTTGAAAAATACACTCATAAATCAGAAAAACAAATTCTGAAGCAAAACAGTTTTAATTAGATGATATTGAGAAGTAACGGAGCCTTTGGACTTCAACTGTGTCTTAGTTTAGCACTTTTGTAACATAAACTTTGTATGTTTTGAGCAAACCTTAAAAGACAACATCTATGCGTATAATGTTATTAAGTAACTTATATAGTATTTCTGTAAGTAATTACATGAACTCTATGTTTGCGATGCATGCATAGTGAGTGCAATTTAAGTGTCCATCTTTGGTAACAAAACTTTATGTATAATGATAAATGATGATAAACGATATTTATTCAAACCTAAGTGACTGCTCATATTTTGTCGAGTTTTGCAATATTGATGAGCTATATTCTACCACTTGGTCAGAAAGTAGTTCAGACCAATCTAAGTTCAGACTTACTCGTTAGTTAAAACAAAATAGCATGAACCTATGTTAAAAGGGTTAAAAGATCCTACCTTATATTCAAAATGATGCATTTGCATTTCTGAAAATACATATATTATTTAATTATTTAATTAGAGAAAATTGAAATATGAATTAATTGATATTTTTAAAAACCATTAAAGTGAAGTACATTCCATTTTGTTAAAAATTGATAAAAGCATCGCTAAATCTGATAAGTTTTTATTTTTTTAATTGGACTCTTTTTTGGAAAATAGACAAACGCCAAATCAATACATGTCATGTCACTTATGTATTGATGTGCCTTTAGGTTGGAATTAAAGTTTCTGTCAAAACTATTAAACTTTTTCATAAAATAAGTTCAGAGTTTTGATTTATGTGCAGAGATTTTGATAACAAAATTATTGCAAATTATATAAACTAAAATTTATTCAATTTATAAATTAGTTAAGTATAAGTCAATTATTAATATTCTTTCAAAATAATCAAAAACAGCTGAAAGTTGAGTTGGATGTTATATTGAGAATATTAGCTTTTAAAATATTATTCATTTAAGCAATCGATTCTTGTGTTTGTCTGCTTATCAGCGTTTTGATATTGAATCCTATCTTTCTATACAGTGTTTCACAGTCTACAGAATACAGTCTCTCTCTATACAGTTACCGCCTTTCGCTGGAAGCAAGTCTTTCATTAAAACACAAAGAATCTCTTTAATTAATTTTAATTTATATAAATCCTTACGTTTGGTGGATTTCGAATAATTATAATCTTAATCAATAAAAAAGCTCAATAATAAAATACTTTTTGCTCTTATTATTATAAATTTATAATAAACACTATATATATGATAATAACCCCTACTTAACAAAACAGGAGAAGAAATGATATAAATAACTTGAAATTTGAATTCAAGATTTACTTTCAATTTTAAGCCTAAAGAAAACTTAGAATATATTGAAAATCAATACAAAATCTTGAGAGGAGGTGACCCTATCAGTAACTTGTATTTTAAAATGCAGTGCTGTATAAAAACAAATAAGAAAAATGTCATTCACAAGAATCACAAATTTTACAGAAATAGCTGACTCTTTTTATGCTTTTTTAAAAATTGTGGAAGTGCTCCATTTCATGCACTATAAACTGTTACAAATATTCTTAAATACATAAAATTGAAACAATTTTAGTAATAAAGAGTAGTAGATTTATGATAAGCCATCAATCTTTTAGTACTTATATGTCACGCACAAAATAATTTATAGCATACAGAAATACTATCTGTTAAAGAAAAAGATTTAGACTAAAGTTATGGAAAAATTGAATAAATCCTTAAAATCATTGCACAAAATCTCAGACAAATGATTGCGTTATTGGATTCATAAATAAAGAGGAATTGTTTTACAATAGCTATAGTTAGAAAAACTCATTTAATATATATTTTGGTTTCAAAAATCTTCATAATTTCCAAATTAAATAAAGTAAAAGAACTTTTACTTTTATGATTTTCGCTCAAACTAGATATTTAGTTGATTTTTCTGTTCATTTGCGAAAAAGAGAATTTATTTCATTATTTTGTAATTTACTTTTAAGCGAATTCAAAGTTTTCTCTAAAACAAATTCTGAATGTAATGAATAAAATTACACTCATTTTACTCTTCGATTATTTCAACTCTAATCAAGTACTCTATTATTAGTTTAAAGTATAATTCAAACCAATTTCTAAACAACAAACCTATTCAACAAAGTTTTCAATTTATGTCAAATAAAGTTTCAAATAGTGTTTAAAAGTTGACTAAAAACAAATACAACACTAATTTTTAAAAGAATTATTAAAGAAATATTTAGAGAAAATATGAAACAGAGAAAAATATTAACTTTGATAAATGCTTGAATAGTGTGTCAATAGTGAGCTTATACAGCTCTGATACAATTTCTATTATGTTTAGTTGAGTTCAATTAAGTAATGTTTCAGTTAACTGTTTTGTCAAACATTTCGTTTCTTTTTTCCCAAAGAAGTTGATTCTGGACAATAAAAAAGATTAAATAATCAGACCCTAAATTATTGAGTTTTCTTTATCCAAAGTAATCATCATAAGTGATCTTAAAGCATATCAATTGTTATTAAGTTAAATCTTTGGTCATTATATTAATAGAAAATGATTGTCTATTTATATATATAGTAGATTTGTTAGTGATTAAGTCCTTTGATGTTTTAGAAAATAAAAAAGTATTTATAACTTTAATTCTATATGTATTTTCGGTATTAAACAAACGTTTCAAGAGCTATATATAGTGTTGTTTTGATTTGTCTTATGACAAATTGTTTTATGCCTTTTCATTTGACTTTAGCTTTCACTTTTCTAAAGGGATTTAATACTAGTTAAATAGGTCGGGAATCGAGGTCTAAAAAGAGTCGAATCAAAACCTAAATTTCATAAAATATAATGTTTCAAAAGTTTTATTTATAGATATTCTTTGTTCCCCCTTGATTTCTCGACTCCCAAGGATTTATGACTAAAGATATTTCTTTAATAAA
This sequence comes from Nanhermannia comitalis, assembly GCA_034697665.1. NCBI lineage: Eukaryota > Metazoa > Arthropoda > Arachnida > Sarcoptiformes > Nanhermanniidae > Nanhermannia > Nanhermannia comitalis. The sequence continues at coordinate 11,260 of JAQGAM010000656.1, forward strand.
TTTTAATTTTGTAACAATTAATTGATTCCAATCAAATTAATATAACAAATAATGAGTAAAAATAATGTTGAAAAAATTCACTTTTGAATTTTTCAAAATTTTACCTTGGTCCCCCTTTGATTTCTACACTGCTCCAAAAAAATTTTACAAAAACTTTTGACGGGAAACCCGATTTGTGAAAAAATTGTCTTATAAAAACGAAAAGTTTGACCCCCCCCCCCTTGAGGGTCTACCTTGCTCAAGTCTGCTGTATACTATAACTTATATGTACAGAACAGTATCCTGATATGAGGCAAGTCCCGGAAGAGATACCTTAGCAAAAACAAATTCTGCTTAAAGGGCTTATGTGATATATGTGTGATAATATATTACTTAAGCCCTTTATGGAAAAAATATTTTTGCTAAGGTATCTCTTC
>JAQGAM010000657.1:0-11672 GCA_034697665.1 Nanhermannia comitalis
GTGTCATAATAGAAGGAGCAATTGAATTGATATACAATATTATATAACACAATATGTAATGCATGTGTGTTTATGATAACAGATCTCTGTCCCCTTCACTTTGAAAGTCAAAGTCATTGCTGGAACTCAAGTAATTTACTACAAATGCAGTAACAAATACACACTAATAGTAATAATCAATTTTTAGCCCCCTTTTAGCCCTCTTATGCTTATACACACCCTTCTAATAAAATGCCTCTAAATAGGGATTTGTTTTCGGTTAATATATTGTAATTAATAGATATTTATCAGGATTTCCATCAAAACTAGACCTGAAGATAATGAAGAAATAGCAATAAATAATTTTACTCATCCATAAACTTAACACTTCCTCTGAATATTCTTGGGATCAAATAATTTATTCAACTAGTATTCAGACTGAAATTGAATCGTAACTTAACTTAGAAGAAAAAACTTATAAAAGCCTTGAATTATAGACTTTAAGCTCGATATGAAAATTAACTTTTTTAGGAGGGTATTAAAATTTGGCTCAAAAGTAATTTTATGGAAAAAATGAATTTATTTTACTATCTTTATGGAGAAAGGTGTTAACCTTGCGTATAGTTTTTGCTAATATTAGACGACAAATTATATTTTTTATTATAAAAACTTGTTTTATTGATGTTAATATGATTGATAGCATTCTGGATAATGGTATCCACTGCGGGAGTCTTTGGATCATTTTTTGTGTAGTTTTTTCGAGAGGACTAGAAAAGTGATATGATTTGACTCTTAAGTACTTAAGCAAATACTAATATGGGTTTTAAGACTTTTTTTTAATGTAAATTCAATACAACGTTTTCCTTAAGATAATTATTTTTTCTACACTTTTTAAGTCCAGAAAATACTGATTTATTATAATTGAATTTTATTTTAATACTTGATTTTTTGTCATAAGCTTCAAATTAATAGCATTAAAATATAAGTTGTTTTTTAAGTTATCTCTAACTTTATCGTTATTTCTATGAAATTAAATTAAAATTTTAAAGAAAACTTTAAATGCATTTTAAACAAGAATCTTATGATTTCTAAAATACTTTTTATTACTTATTATTATTGTTGTATTATTTTAACCACATTTTTACGATAAGTCTGAATGTGAGCCGCATTTTAACGAATAATTTGAGATTCGAATATTTGATGATTACATTGGGATTTTTTCGTTGATTTGAATATCTCTCGAATATGATTTGAGTAAAAATTATGAATAAATTTATCGGAAAAAACACTTCAATAAAGTGTGAATTTATTCGGCGTTCAAAGAAATTCAGTGAATAGATGAATAAAATTCAATTGTTTTTTTTAAATTACTTGTCAAAAGTTTTAAAATAAGACATAATTTATTCATTAAACCGATAGCTATTCAGTCATTTTACAAATAAATTTAATTATTATTATTGATTGAATTTTCTTTAAGAGACTATAAAATATGAACTTTCTTATGAAAAAATATTTTAAAAGCGACTAAAAGTTTGTTAACTTTAATTGAATAATAATTATTTATATTAAACAATTCTCAAATACTAATAAACTTAATACAAAACATTATTTCCAGAATAATTCAGTGCATTTTTAAAATCATTTCATATAAATCAACACAAATGCCTAAAATAATTAATGTTAAACATCTTTTACAATTAATTAAAAGCTAAAAATTTAACCGAAAACTAATTACAAAAAAGTAATATACAGAATAAATAAAAATACCTAAAAAGGAATTTAAATTTTTGTGTCGCTTATAGGGCAATACAAACTGCTGAATGAGGGGCAATAAATATAAAAATAAATATAAATTATTTATAAGAGTTCTCGTTAGCTCGAAAAGCAATTTTGAAGTGTGAATGAGAGTTAGACATAACATAACAGGACAGAGAAATGTGGAAGAATAGAGACACAGAAAGAGAGAGACATAAAGACAGACAGACTTCTAGAAAGTGAGCGCACACTTGAAAAGAGCAGAAATCTGAATGAAAACTGCCTTTGGATTCGTTAAGCCTTAGATATATTCAATATATGCTAATTGATCGGTAAACTTAAGTTATAGTCATTCCCTACTTCTACTGACTCTGTGAATGTTAGCCTTTTATATGACTAGTTATTACTCTGAATAAACATAAGTTTACTTCTAAGTTATTAAAGAAAATCAGAATATTATCTCTAGTTTAAGTCTTATTCAAAGCCATTTACTGCGCCATAATAAATAAAAGTTTACTTTCTATGTTAAATATCATTAAATCAATGCATTTCATGCTTCAGGTAGGGTTAAAGTTCAAGGTTTAGTCATATTTTATGTCTTGAACTTATGGCTCACAATTAGAATTAATGATTCTATTTAATTAAGCATTCTTTCGATGCAAAAAAGCTATTTCTCAACAGTTGTCTACTTTTTATCTAAACGTTTCGGTGCATAAAAGTTTTGCCTAATTTTTAGCACTCATTCCAGTATTTTGTTTGTTATTCAATGACTTTTAACTTTTAAACTTAATTAAAATAAATCATTAAACGATGTGTTGAATAGTATCACATCATTAATGATTAAGAGATTTTATGTTGTCGTCAAAAAATAAATATTCATTTATATAAAGAACTATTGGTTTAAAAAATTTAAAATTCAAATTCAAATCCTGTGAGTTATGTATTGTGTAAAATAATTATAACTTATATTTTTACTGTTGGCTTAATATTGCGTTATATGAAGAGCTAAATGAGCTTTTAATAGCATGGCACTTATTGCTATCACTAATATATCATATTTAAGTTTCTTCATAGATTTAAACCTAGAATTAAATACAAACAATGTATCAAAATTGACAATAAGTCTAATCTAATCATTAAGTAAAATACCATCTATTCATAGAGCTGGCAATTAATGATAATTACTTTAAATTAATGTCAGACTCACTTCATGGGTGATCAAGAGTTAGCTATTGTTTGATTTTAGGTTTTTAAACATTTTTTCAAATCAAAATTGAAATTTCAATTGTGTTTAATAATAATCTGTCGTTTAAAATGAGAGAATAATACAAAATATATGAGCTTTTTGTTAATTAATTTTTGTCTTCAAGCGTTTAGTTTTAACTTAATTTGAATGATAGCTACTATTGTGCAGTATATAAACCGGTACTTTATTGCAGATGTATGATTCGCATCTCTAGAACTTTGTCTTATTTTTCTTCCTTTTTTTAAATGTTGTTTTTGTTATTTTATGTGTTAAGACTGAAGTGCGAGATTTGAATTTGAACACAAATATAATTATAGTTTGCGTGAAGGTCTTTGTGCACAATATAGCCATAACTTAATAATGAATACACAGTCCATTTTCGAAAGGAAGCGAAGAGAGAGAGAGAGAGAGAGAGAGAGAGAACACCACTGGAGTGGAACTTCTTCTAGTCGTAAACATGGATCATATAAAATAGCAATTACTTCTTACTCCCCTTTAAACCAATTATAGTGAGAGTTAGGTAACTATCAAACTAACCATTTTTTATTTTACGGAACAATTACTTGAGTACTAAAACTGAGAATATAAGTAGTGTTTCACTACTTTTACATAAGTATTTTAGATCATGAATATTCGTGCGCTTCTATCAGAGCTAACTCTTTAATGATATAGTGATGTTATTTGTGTTTAAGAAACTCTTTTCTGTATTTTATGATTTCAGAAACATTTTTATTGCCTATAATTAAAGAAAAAAGATTTTTAGATAAGAAACTCTTACTTTTCAATTACTATTTAAATTCAATTAGATGTTAGTTCTTAGAAATAACTCCAAATTCTGTGTAATATATTTGAATTAACAGTGAATTTAATGTTTTATATGTTGGAACTTATAATAAAAGCTAACTTTTACTCAACTTAATGGTCGAGTAATTTTCTAATACTTGAATATCACTATTATTTTCATGCATTACATAACAGTTGGGCCATAAGTTGTGGCACTAAAAACAGAAAACTAGTTTTCCGGGTTTGTGTCTTAATATTCTCCTCCTTTTTGATAGAAGTCAAGGTCACCTTCAGATACAGTTCCTCACGATCTTTAAGTAAAATTCTGGTCTTCAATAAATTTTTTTCTATACAACTTTTCTGTCTTGAGCTCTCTGTCTGTCTGTGTCTCTGTCTCTCCGCACGAATGAATTGCTATTTATTTAAACTTTAAAATAGTATTCAATTTGAGCCTAAATTAAATTCAATCATTTTGTTTATTATGTTGAAAAACGTGATTCATTTGTTAGGTTTAGAGAATGGAAATTCATTTAGATATGCATTTGTTTGAATAGAATCGTAGACTTGTTTAGAATAATTTTCAATAACAATAGAATAATGCTTTAAATTAAGCTTAAAATGAATAAGTTTTATGTTTTAACTATTTTTTTGTAAATTAGGACAAAAACTTCTTGAAATGAATGAAAACTTTAAACTGGATTGAAATCAAATACTATTGTAGTTTATTATAAACTTTATTTAGGTATAAGTTAATCATGTTTTAGGAGATTTTCAAGAATTTTTGGATATTTTTTTAAAGAAGAAAAGACAATAAATTAAAGTTTTATTAAAACAAAAACAAAAAAATCTAAACACTGCTGAATATATCGTAATATAAATAACATATTTTTTCCATCATTACAATTGCAAATCACGAAAACACCCATTTATTCAAAATTAGTTTTAAAATTTTTAAAGTTATTCTCAGATCTTAGGGTTTGTTCGACTGAAACAGTCATTCATTTTTGATTAATTAAAATAATTTTTCTTTTCTCAAACGTGTAGATAAGATATCATTAACTTCTGGTTAAGGTATAAAAACATAGGATTCACAACAGCTAAGAATAAGTTACTGCTTAGAAAAGTCATTTAATAGACAGGATGTGGTTCGCAATCATTTTGGTTTTGTGACCCATTTATGCAAAGAGTCTCTCCCTTAACAGCACATTCATAATAAATAATTGCATTTAGTTTTTAGTACTTAAACAAAAATAATTGACATTTTGGATGTATTAATGATTTTAACGAAACAGATAATCGTTTTTTAACTCGAATATAAAACGTGAAAACCTTTTCATTTCTTACGATTTTATTTATCTCATAATAAAAAACTTTTAATTTTTACTTTACTTGAGTCTCAACTGAAAAGCTTTAGATTTATATCATTTTATTTGAATTTAATTTAATAAAAAATTTGATTAATTATTGTAATTCTTATCAATAAATTATATTTTTTTTAATTCTTTGATGAACTGTTTGTTCGTTATCTCGATATAACATTAGTTTATAAGAAGAAAATAATTACAGCTTTCATGATATCAAAAACTTTTGACAAAATAGGAATAAAAGTTAAAGATTAACAAAACAAATAAAAACACGTTAAAAGAATATTAAAGAATAACAACTAATTTATTGAATTATACGATAAAACCCATACATTTTGCGGTAAACTCTTAAGACTATATCTAAAACAGAACTCTTGACAACTTTTTTTAAAACTTCTTCTTAGTATTCATTCTCATAAATCTTATTCAATGGAAAAAATTGAAACAATTTGTTAACCTTATAATTAATTAAAGTTCAAAACACTTGAAGTATTCAAAAGTGATATAACAAAAAACTAGTGCTAAATATTTGTTTGATCGGCAAATTAGTTTCGGGCCAGTAATCATTCCTCCTTTTGATAATCTCTTACTTTTTCGTTAGTATTCGTGTTATTTCTTATGTCACAAAAGAACCTGAAGTGCAGTAAAAATAAGTTTAAGACCGTTTATAATTTATATTATGTTCTATTGTATCGCAATCTTTGGTCATTACCTATTAGTAGCTTTGGTTTTATTAATAAATACATTAGTTTTCGGTAAAAAGAACTGTTGTTCTTATGTTTCAATTGAATTCTATACTAATTGATGATATTTTTCAACAACTTAATCAACAATCTTAAGAAATTTCAATTAGTATTTTGACAAAAATGAAATTTATAACTAATTTATAGTAAATTTTCAAAATATCTGAAAGCAATCACTCAGAAAAAGCTAGAATTGAGCTAAAAATTTCATTTTTCTCAAATAATTTTAATCAAAGAAGTTATAGAACAAAACAAAACCGAAAAATGAAACCGAAATCTATATCTTATCTGATTTAATAGATCCCATGCAACAACAAAAAAGTACTTTAACTTAGTTTTAGCAGACATGCAAAAAAGTTATTTACAACCAGATGTGACCCTCAAGGGTTTTCAACTTTTTTTATACATATATTTTTTTGTTACATAAGGGATCGGTTTGCGTTAATCGCATTTTGTATCCCTTTTTTATCTACAGATAATAGTAATAAGAGGTCAAACACTCAGCGAAATGCAAAAAAGCCTGTTTTTCGAAATGAGTCCTTTTTCTGGCTTTTCACTCATTGCTATCCCGACACAAATCGCACAATTGCTGCTGTTATTTATTTTACTGTTTTTATTTTTATTTCTCTTATTCATATCCGATTGGTTAGAGTTCTTACACAACTTCGTTACGGTTAAACTCATCCCCAACTGTATTATCATTGAAATTGCTTTCACTGTCAATGCCTTTTATGCCTGAATTTGCATTTTTATTCTCCTTTATTGTGCTCTTCATTTGTTCCACTGGACGTCTTGTTATTTAACTTAATAATTATCATAAGCCTAATAAGTGGCACAAAATTACTTTTTTACCTGAATCAGGAATAATAAAATTTAAGCTCAAAATTGTGTCTCTTTTTTTCAATTAACTACAATTTCAATATTTAAAAAAGAAAGTTTAGAGCTTTTAAATGTTTTAGCTGTGAGTTTGGCTATAAATTACTTTTAGGCCTAAAAGCTTTTTTTTATTACAACTAAATCTGGGATTTATATGCAAACAAACCCTGCTTTTCGTTATTGAAAAAGTATGCAAATCATGATTTATATATACGATTATTGGCTATGCATAAGATTTTTTTAAAAATTGATTAAATATTTTTGGGTCCAAATAAAAATTTTAAGAGGAAATGAAAACAAGAAAGGAATTTAATTAATATTTTCATTGGAAACGGAATAGGAGTTAGATTTAAATTTTTAAATCTGGACTAAAACAGAGCTTTAATGCAATACTATCTGTATTAAGGAAATCAATGATTCATTTTCAGAGTTTCAATTGCATAATAATAGAAAAATATGTAACAAACGACTGAAATACTTCACATAAATTGTGACTGAATTTAATTGACTTTAATTTAATAAATAGTAGAATATTATTGCAATAAAAATACTAAATCATTATACAGTATTATATAATCTTAAATTGTAATGGAATCGAAATAACGCCATATTACAGTTCATTACAGTTCAAATTAATTTTCAATGTGAAAAAATGTTCTTAAAGGAACTTTTATTATGAGCTTATTTGGCGATTGTGTTGTTATCACTAATCTAATAAACAAATAATAATCACCTAAAATATTGATTATCTTCGAAGTTGATCTTTAAATTTTTTTGACCTAAACTATTGATAACTTAATTAAATTTTCGACTTTATATGTCTTAATCTAAATCTTTATCTCAAATTAATAATGAAAACTCAATTTATAAGAACATGAAAGCATATAAATCTAATTTCTATTTCCTAACAATACTATTTCCTGTAAACTTTTTTAATTTAGATTTTTATCTAAATTATAGCTTAATTATAGTTTATTTTAATTCTCAAATATTGAGAATCCATTCAATTAAGAGAAACCTTAATCTAATTGTTATCAAAGTAAATAAAACTTATTTAAAGTGCAAAATCAAGTTTGAACTCAAAAATGCCATAAAATTTTTCAATTTTCTTCATTTCTTCATAAACTTTTATAAATCCAGAGAAAATACAACTTTTAACTGAATATTTGAGATGCTAATAGTGTAACAGTTGGTGCAAATCTTTATTTTATAGCCAGCTTTTAAACCTGTAATTGTGCTGAAGTTTATGCAAAATTTGATTGGAATAAAGAAAAAATCCTTTCAACCATTATATAAGCCTTTTGTTATCATATTCTCTCTCCCTATCGAACATACACAGTAAACGAACCCCTTTATAACCCTTTACTTATAATAACTAAAAGATTATTATTATTATTATATTTATGTCTTCTCATTGATGTCAAACTGTGTTTGCAATAATCCCATAAATAGTGAATTACACTCTATTTCTTTAATGTAATTTTCCTATAAATATAATGTTTAACTGTAAAACCCTTCATATGCCTCGCGTGCTGTTGTTGTCATTTTTATATAACACATACAGGAATACATACAGAATATCTTTATTCAAATTTCCCAAAGCGCTCGAACATTGCATATGAGATCTGCATTTCCTAAATACTAAAACCCGTTTCTCTCGCTCTCACTCTTTTCAACATTAATTTATTGGCTCTAAAAGTTTAAATCTCTAGTGGGGCTCAAAATAACTACTTATAGAATATATATCCACTTTCTCTACCAATTCAACTAAAACTCATTTTGTATGCAAACGAGTGGACCATAAGATTAAAGTCTCGAATGGTATTCATTTTTATAAAACTGTCGATTTTTCTGTGAACCGGTTTCGGGAAACTCATAATTTTCATGATTTAAAAAATTCTTTGTTTCGGTTAATTTGGATGTAATTTAAATCTCAAAATTTAAAGTTCATTTATCTCTAATTAATTATTTTTCGAATTATGTAATTCTTTGATAAATAGGTCTCCAATAGGACAGTAATAAACTATTTCACTGTTTCTCAGTTCATAATTAAAGGCACCAAAAGTCAGATGTTTTTGAAAAACTCTGATATGTTAAGAGTTTAAACTGATTCATAAATTTTAAGCACAATTTTGGACTTGATCTATATCTTGAAGCGATTTATTTTGAACCCAATTCCAAACGTTGATAAATAGACACAATTTTTTAGCTTTCATTGAAGGCTTTCTACTCTTAATTGATATTTAGGATAATTTATGTCTACTTTACTATTCAGTAATGAATGAATTTTTGTAGCTATGAATCAGTGGTTTAAATAAAACATTTCCTTAAAATATAATATGATTTTACTTTTTTTTATTAATTGTTTCATAAGTTTTCAAATAATATAAAGTTAGGCTTTCAGTACCATATACTTGTAATTGAGTTATGCAGTGAAGAGGTTTCCAGTAGTCAATAGATTTTGATATTGAAATAAAAATAAGAACTTTTCTTTATGTAAAGCCTTTTAACATAAATAAAAATATTAAAATACACTAAAGAGTAAATAATTTAATAACAAACTAATTGGAGTAATAAAAGAAAAATTTTCATCAGAAAACTTCTAAATATAACTGATTTATTAAAATCTATTCATAAACTAAATGAAAATAAATACTTCAATACTATATATATTCCCGATTCTGGTTCTATTATATATTCAATGAATGAGAACTATTAAAATTGCGAAAAGAGAGGGTTTAAACTATTCCACGATTCGTGTGTTACGTAATAATACCTCAATATTATATAACACACACTTCTGTTTGCATGGATTGAGAGGAAAATGAATTGAAGCTCAGAATCTTTATAGGAATCCTATATAGAAAAGCTTTATGCAGTTTATTGCTTTCAAATGGCAAATATGTGTTAAACATAACATTGAATAATCAACTTTTCTAAACTTTTTTAATACTTTTCTATTAAAACTTATTACTAACACATAACGTGTGACTCATTTTACTTTCAATTTTTAAAAGTGTACCAAACATTTGATAGCTTTTATATTTTGCTTAATATATGTTTCAAAAACAATTTTTAGATCTATTTTCGCATTAATTATTAAAAATATTTTGCAATTCTTATAAATCATGACTTCATTTGCGACAGTTATTGGAGAAAAAAGTTTTTCCAACTGATACTTATTTTCTTTACAAGTGGTTTAGGTTTCAAAATATATTTTCTCAGTTTAATTAATTTAATTAACATTTATGAAAATTGCTTCAGTAAAAGCCATAACAATTACTTACTTTTAATGTTCAGTCAATAATTTTTCAGCTGAGAAATTAAACTTTTATAGCTTGATATCATTTTCTCTATAGTGTTATTGCCTTAAAAAGTCTAATAAAGATTCTGATATGCGCTCAAATTCAGGCAATTCTCTGAATTAAGAGCTAAAGCTTAAGTGTTTGGTAGTTTTGGTTTAAATAAAAGACAAATAATTTATTGTTTAATAAAACTTTCAAAATAATTGATTAATTCCTAAGTTATAGCAAAGCTCGAGCCATAAAAGCCTAAATTCTGTTCAAGCCTTATATGCAGAGAACTGAATAGCCATATGATACGGACCATTGAGTCTTGTGATGCATTATTTATTTAACGAACAAAAATCATGAGTTCAAAGTTTACAGAGAGTTATGGCTCAAAGAGCAATACTAACTCGTAAGTCCTGTACTTGAGCTCTCTTTCATTGATAGATACCTTGTTAACCATTCCTTATATAAAATTATATATAAACAAATTCATTTTAAATATCATTTAAGTTTATTATAAGTTCGTATATATTAAAGGAATTCAATGGAATCTGATTGCAATCAATGCAAAAAGAATTTTTCGTTCAAATTTCTATCACTCTCTATAAGAATATATTACGAGTTCATTATCGTAAAGATACTGATGGTGTGAGAACTAATTGCTATGAAAATCGATCAAATGATTAGTGAACAACTGATTAGAGTGAATCGGATTAATGTTTGAGTCAGTACTGCAAACATTTTTATATAAAGTTTCGCACGAAAGTGAATTTCCGGCACTAGTCAGAGGCCTGTTGTCATGCTCTTGAATATGTTTAAGATTCTGAATACTTTTACGTATGTGAAAAAGTTAAGCTTTTCATAGATATTCTCTCAAAGATAGGATGCAATTGAAATCAAGAATAGAGATAAATATCTGCAGTCATGTCAATGAAGAAAAGTTTAATCATAAAAATTCAAGAATTGAGAGCTGAACACAAATTGTAGAAAATGCTTCATTTGGTTTAATCTAATAAAGTATTTGATTGGATAATACTCTCATATAATATTATTTGGAAATTAATGAAATTTTTGTCATTTTCTCAAATATTGAGATTTTCTCTTTAATTTATTTTATTAATAATTCTTATCTTTTTTTCAAACAAAATATTTTAAAAATTACAAAACTTATGAATTTAAGAATAATTAAGAATTTAACACAATTTATGAATAAATTCATATTCAAACTGAAAATTTATGTCATATAATATTTTTACAATATTTATAACTAAGTTATTAACTTATTTTATTTAATATATATATAAAATATATATAAACCATATAAAAGTTTATTTTAGATATCACTATATTTAATACTCTATTAAGATTTCTAAATACTTTCATGCAATGTGTTTACAAAATTTGATACCAATGTCAAATACACTTCATATTAACTACATATTTACTAATCAAAAAACAACAAATTTTATCTTCATATGAATTGCAACTCTTTATCATTATATGAGACCAACTTATCTTAGAAAACATTTACTCGGGTGACACTCTTTTACAAACTAAAATGCATTTATGTCTTATCACTGGAAAAACTAAAGTAAAATACTTGTAAACTATATTTAATTAATTATAAAAATTTTAT
>JAQGAM010000658.1:0-11671 GCA_034697665.1 Nanhermannia comitalis
GTGGATAAGCGGTAGTAAATGGATAAATGGATGGATAATTACTTTAAATTGAATAATTATTGACAATACTTACTTGTTTTTTAATTTATTTGCTAATAAAATGGTATTATTGATGTGCATATTCGTGCATATTTTGGTCAATTATCACCTGCATATATGCGCATATTTCAGCCAAATTTGTCCGGGTCTTAGTTATGAACAGAAAGTTATTTAAGGCACGAAGTGCTGGGTTAGCGTCTGGTACCTGTTCGAGACTTATCTAAATATAAACCTAAACATAACTTAGCATTAAATCTCAAACTATTGTTGTACGGCATTAAAAAATTGAATATAAAATTAATATGTAATCAAATTCATTTATCATTGACTTTATACTGTATATAAATATAATGTTTAAACCTTTGAAGTCTTGTTTCTAATGATTAGGTTTAACATATTGGAAGTCATTTGAATTGCTAATTCACTTGTCATTAGTGTCAAAGTTCACTCTAAGTATGTAGATTTTGAGGAATACTTTGAAATTTCTATAGATTTTATATTATGATAAAAAAAGTTGATGTTTTTTGGAAGTTCTCTGAACCGAATTGATTTCCTTCGAAATGCCTTACACTCAAAGAGATTACTTTTATTCTATTTATAAGAGTTCAATAGCTATTTATGTTCTCTGTTTTATTATAAAGAACTTAATGAGTAAACCTATTTTCATAGGTTTTTTGACATAAAGTCATTTGCATTTATATGAGTTTCAAAACACGGGTAATATTTTTTTTACTTATTTATTTAAAACGTTCTTTTCCTGTCAGATAAAATTTACTTATGATTTTACTAAAATAGTTAATTTTTAAATAATATGTTGAGTTCACTCAAATATCTTGAAATATGATCGAAATATGAGCTAAAAATAAGCATAATTATCATTCATTACACAGCATATCAAAAATACAGTATACCTGCTGTATAGGTAACGCATATATTTTGCTACAACTAATTTAGGAATACTATTGAAAAAAATGAAAATTTATTTTTAGTGTAATTTTCGCAAAAATAATAATTTTCAATCAACTATTTTTTCTTTTAAAAAAACATCCAAAAAGACATCTTTTAATAAAAAAAAATTTCATTTTATAGCATTTGAATTATTGACTTGATTATTAATTTTCAAAAATTAGCCATGGCCCATCCCGTGATCTATAAACATTTTTGTGAATGAAACTTATAATTATTTTTAGTCCACCTTCCGCTAAAAAATTTTAAAAATCAGTGGATAGCAAAATAGGACACAGAAGACCGAAAATATTCGTCAATTTTAGTGTATATAATATATGTATAATTGATATGATGTCTGCAATTCTAAGACGGGACAAAACGCCTATAAGAGTTTTTACAGATTTTTGCACTAAACGAAAATTTATACCTTATATTATTAGTAAAATGTGAAACATTTGTAATTTTTTAAGTATTTCTGATTTAATAATAGAGTAAATTTATTGAATAAAAAACCTAAATTAATGTCTTAATCACAATAAAATTAGTAAAAGTTAATGAAAACCTCTTCCAAATGTTTGCACTCGTTTTTCTCAAAGCCTGTTTTGCTTGACTTGTCCCGTATTAGAATTGCAGTCATTATATATATGTTAATCGAATATTTTAGTGAACTTAGAATTTTAATTATCATTATTATAGAATATATCGAATTTTATTCGACATTTGACCTCTAAATTGAACTTTGACCATAAAACAAGCTTATGCTCATGTTTATAAATCATGAATCAAATGCAATTACTTCTAAATAACCCTTACGTCAAATAAACTATTCTTCTCTATAACTTAGTTAAATCTCACTTTTATTTTAATGTTTAGCCATTGATAGGACCGTTAAATAGGAGCTATTCTTGAGCTTATATTCTATAATATTTGACTTTTGACAACTTTATTTTGCTTTTAGTGTCACTTTCAATTTTATCGACTCTGCTCTGTTAAACTCTAGTAATGGTCATTCACATTATTCATTCAAAAGAGAGGTTGCGATCGAGCAAATAGATTATAGAAAGAGTGCAAGAATTTCAAACGCCAGAGCTTTTTCTTTTATGCTTTTATTACTATTTATTTCGTCGACAACTTCTTTCTTTAAGTCCATAACAAAAAAGAGTTTACTCTGAAGGATATCGATAATAAAATTGAGTAATAAATAAAATTCTGATAAAATTTTTCAATTAAATGGTCCCATATTTTCACTTTCTTTTGAGGAAATATTTTGCTTATTCTAAATATTCATAAAAACTTAAGTTGAATGACATGAGAATAAAATGCTTATACAGTACTTATCAAGAATTTAAAGGACGGACTCAATAAATATGTGACTTTGATTTTTTGATTGGTTTTAAAAACTCGATAACTTTTCTATTATTATAAGTAATTTCTATGCAAGTATTCAATAAGTTCTTCAGTTTGAGTATTGAAAGCCATTGAAGCAAATGAAATGTGTGTCACATGTATTGAGAAGAGAAGAAGAGACTAAAGAAATATAAGAAAACTTTGAGGCCCTATGAGATGAAAGTCATGCGGAACACACGCAATACCTAACTTTTATGGGCAATGATATGAGCAAATGTCAAAATATGAATGAGAGTCACTTTTATTGATCAATATTTGCCCAAATCCTGGATCCATATAATGTCTTACATGACAAATATGCCAAATAAACGCATGAATTCCCACTTCATATCCATAGAAATTATGTTTCAAAAGGTGTGTCTTTCAAATAGTGCTAAATATTTGCATTATTTGTCTCAATAATCAAAAGCTGTTTTCACGGCTTATTTGATATATTTATATAACTTATCAAATATTTTACGGCTAATAGAAAGCGCACAATATTTAAAGAAACGAAACACCTTTTTATTAGAAATAATATTTATTATAAAAACATTTATAAGTCAAACCAATGGCATACTTTCTCACATAAACCCTCCCTTCCTTTCAAATACAAGTGTATTAGAATTCTCTCTAATTCTTTGAGTTATTTTGTATGCAGAAAAGCGATCGTTTCGTTTGTTTGCTTACTTATAAGTATGAAAAAGAAAGGAATAGAAAACGTTGTTTATCAGTCTATTCAAGATTTGAAGTTTTTTTGATACCGTATTCAAATTGGATGAACAAAATCATAGTTTGAAACCATAAGAAGCTTCAGTATCAGTATATAGAGTATAGTAAAGTTACGACACAGTTAGAAATTCTGTATTAGATTGAAGTATCTGTGGTTAATCTCAAGTCTCAATATAACGTATAGGAAACACAATCAATAGAGTGAGGAACCAATTCCCAAAGTAAACTTTTATGTGTTATGGTTCAGAGAATCGGTTTGAGTTCTCTTGTTTATTAAAATTATTCTCAGAATCAGGTTATATCATAGATAAATATAAGGTGAGTGTGTTTTTGCCAAACTTAATGTTTTTCAGATGATAGAAAAGTCAAAATGAGATACATAATAATCCTGTTGCTGACAGCGGTCAGGTCTTTCATTTTGACAGATCGGGCAAATCCCTTAACTTAGAATTTCTCAATTAAAAAATATACCCAAATATTAGAAATATGTACAAAATCTTCATTTTTACAAAATATGTTTTTTTTAAATATTAAAGTAATATTTTATAGTAAAAGTATTTATTCTTTTTCAGTATTTAACTCTTTAATAATTTTCTAGAATTTGTTACAAAATTAAAATTTAAAATAAAAATTTTAGACCATGGTATTGATGTTATTATAGTAGTACCTATAGAATCGATAGTCAACTGGCAGTCGGACACTATCTTCTATCCATTGTTTTTTTAAATAATACTATTTTCAATTTTATTTGTTTTTGTTATTTTTGATGCTATAAAGTTTTTATTCGAGTTCATAGTATTTGATCGGCCTTTTAACCAATGATAAGTTATATTACATTTCAATTTATTGTATAAATATAACTAAAAAGTATAAGTAAGAAATGCTTGAGGCAGTCAACCCAGAAGATTGAAATATTCTCGCGTCAAATAAAGTATAAAGTACTCTAAAATATAGTTCAAAAATAGGTCTTTCATATTCCTATTTTAAATCATTGTTCAACATCAAATTAAAAGTGACTTACTAAAATTTTATCGTCACATAAATCACAATTATAATGAAATATATATATAAATAAACTATATAAAAATTATACAAAAATTGTTGAATGAAATCTAGAGTAACATAAAGTGTTTAATACTTAAATAGACAATTTGGAAATTACACAACGCCTCCAGAACCGAACTCAGAATAACACTGAACCTTAAGATCTAACCATAAAAGGTCATAATAATGACTCCCTTTGCGTTTTTATTCCGAAATTTGCTTCCAGCGAAAAGTGACATTGCTCTTAAAGATTCGAACAATTTATATCATTAAAGTTATGTGTTTATCACTAAACTTCTATTTCCTTCCTTTACATTTGATCGAAACCAATATAAAACCTCTTAAATTACATATTGTTATATAAAATAAGGTAATGATTCCTATATTAATGTTAATACAATTTGATATAATGTCAAACTGAAGATCATCAGCATTTTTTAACACTCCTTTTTGAATTTATGAATAACAGTACTGAATGGATAGGATTTCTCAAATTTGAGCCGGAATATAAAGCTTTCTTATAATTTTTTGAAATTATTTAAAGAGATTATTGATACATATGTTAACTTGTTTTGAATCTTAAGTTTCTGCTTAAAACAAAATTATTTAAAATATTTATATCTGATTTATTTGAAACAAAATGAAGTGATTTTATTGAGGACTAATTCAAATGTTGAAATGCAATCATAGAAATGCATTGTTATTTAAAACACTGATTATTTTAAAGCTATGCAATAAAGTGAATCTTGAAAATACATTTATTTGATAGTGAACTGCATTTTCGATGTTTTCGAGAAACCTTATCGCAGAAGTGGTCCATCAATGATAAAATATCCAATTCTTCACTATTGCCCTATACTACAGCACTTGTATTAGACTTTTTCACTTATTGCAATGGGAAATGAGGCACATTTGCTGGAATTTAATGCCATACACATAATACAATTCCTGAAGGATAAGTGGATAAATAGTACTGAATTTAAGAATAGCATATCTGTAACTATTCAATAATAAGCTCTGAGGTCTTAGTTTAATAAATAACTCGTTTTCCTTAAAAATTTCTAAATTCATAGCACAGAACTTTTTTTGCAAATATATCTTATGTATAAAAATAATATATTATATTATTTGTGTTACATATTGAGAGAGTTCTTAAAAATGTAGCATTGATTTCGTAGCTGCAGGATATCATCTGTAGTTCAGTGCAATATCTAACTCGAAATAGGTTTGCAGCTAAAAGTACTTTTACTTAAAATGAGAAAAACTCAATGCCATATATGGGTACCGTTGGATACATTTAAATATGTTCGCGTCAAGTCCTTGCTTACTATTTAAACAGATAACCTGCACAATAATTTTTACAGTAAACTTGTGTTTTTTTATGGACTTATTTACAGCAAATGACCACTACTATGAGATAATAACCATTAATTTAAGTCAACTTAATCTGCTTTGTGTTATAATTTTCACAATTAAATGAATTCGACTGTATTTTACATTTGCGGATAAAGGAAATGTTTTAAATCTATCTCATTCTTAGTGTTGGCCAAAATTCTTGATATTCTGAAGAAACGGCATATTATTTTTGAGAGTCCAAACGGCTATTAAGGGTTTATTTTGGTTTTCTTGTAAAGAATAGTAAAATGAAGAAAAGAATCAATGAGGTATAGATAGATTGTAGATTGTTCTGGTCTTCTATGGACTCTCAAGTACTAAAAATAGAATTGAGACTAACATCAAATACTATAGCTTCAAATCAATAAGTTTCTCAGTACAGGATTCAATTCATGCTCATTTTCGTGATGCTATTAATCGTTTAAAAATTGAATCACTGATAGATATTATTTTAAAATAAAGTCATTTGTTAACAGATAATAACGATTATAGTCATAATGCTTTATAACAATATATAATAAATAAGCATAAAGACATTTTTTCAATATTTTCTACCTCATTAGGTAATAATGTCAGTGTTTAGCAATGGTATAGGTATAGCAACCAATATTTTTTTGCAATGCATAGAAAATAAAAATGAGTAAGAGCTTCATTTCTTCCTCTTCTTATTAGAAGTCACTTTTGTTTGATTCAGTAAATACAGGTTTCAATGTTTAATAAGAAAGTATTCTTTAAGGGGTAGAAAAATGAGTTATTGAATACATTATTAAAAAAAGACTTCAAACTAAATCATTAACGCATAAAAAATATTCATTTGTTATTTTATTAATTATTAGACTGAACAGAAGTCAAGATAAACATTTTTAGTTTATATGTGCATAACATAAAGGTGTACTCTTTTACTGCTTGATAAAGAATATTTCAAGATTTCACATTATGTTTAGTTCCAGTAATTCAATAATTTATTTTTTTTATTGTACTTCAAGTTAAATTAGAATTATAAAAATCTTTATTTTTTACTGTATACCGCACTTCAAATACTAGTGCTTTGTAGATTTAGAAGTCAAACACTTGAATTGCTAGCAATTGTCATTTGAAAATAACATTTTCTTAATATTTTTTTAGAGCTCTAAGTCTAACAAGTTTTGTGTTATCTTAAATTACCTCAACGTTGAATACATAATAAAGGTTTTGGTCTTTGAAATACATAATAAAGGTTATGTTAACATTTTTTTTACTTTTCATCTGCAATAATACACAGAAAACAGATGCAATAAAATTTCTAAAAGAAATAATTTTAAAACAAAGTTTGCAAATATTAATTAATTACTTAAACAAATTAATTTTTGCAATTTTGCTAAAGTGTAAGATATCAACAAATAGTAAATAAATTTTTATTCTTAAGCATAGTATTACTTCGCAGATAAATTATAGACAAAAAGCCTATTTTCTGGAAAAGTGAGTTGACTGGTGAGGAAATACGTCTTCTAATCAATAAGTGAAAGCAAGTGATCCGTTTTTGATTTAACTTATTTGAACTAAAACTAAGTGACAAACTATTAATTATTTTATCTGCCAATGATTTTGTCTTACGCCCAAACAGACAGTTGTATTAACTTTAGAGTTAGGGCTCACACATCCATAGAGAAAGCGGTCATTCGGTGCCGACTGCACATACATAGACATAATGTTAATTTAAGACTTAACTAATCCGCAACATGAAAGTGCTTTCAAGTAATGCACTAACGATCGCTATTTTCTACAATTCCTTTCCTCTTTTCAAACAATTTTCTTTATTTTTTGTTACTTTCCGACTCACTCTCTATCAAAGTCTTCTTCTTTACATTTTATTTTTGACAATCGTTCAGAAGCTCTCTTAAACAATATCTCTTTTTTTCTTTACCTTTTGCTAAATTGTTGGAAAAGCGCTCATGTGATGAAGTGATTGATGATCTAATGTAAGTTATGATGCCTTCGCAACTTTTTCTGATTGTATTGTCTACTCATCACCGAATGTCTTAACCCAATCACCACAACTGCCCTCCCACTCATCGCCTATTTCTTAACCAAAGCGTGTTTTTGTGACCTATTGTTTTTCAATTTTGTTTTTACACTTTTAAGCGAACTCTCCATTAAATAAGTGTTTTGATAAACAGTTTGCTCTCATATAAAAAGTTATATAAAATTTGATTAATATTTTATTTTATTCAATTATTTTAAGCTTTTAAACTCTTACATAGTTTAATATCGTAAGAGACGGTCAATTGGTTGAAATGTCATAGAAATCGATTCAGAATAAACATCTATTAAATTATAGACAGTTATCTCTACCATTTCTGTTGGACAGTCAGAAAATACTTAAAAGACTGTACTTTATATAAACTTAAACATTTATTAAGGTAATGGGTAACATAACAGTTCTGAAATTATACGTAGTACATCTCTAATTTCGAACATGGAGTACAATACTATATGCGAAAAAAGTTGTACAAATCCAAAAAAACTCATGTTTAAGAGACAATACATAAATTCAAATACAGTATAATAAAGGGAATTCACTTATTATATTTGAATTCAATAAATTTGATTCTATGTGATTATGATTCATAAATATAATTCATTATTACTGAAAAATTCATAGAAAAATAAATAACTTTCATGAATATAATTTGATGATATGCTTATCAAAGAACAGATGAAACTCTTTTTTTAAGAACATTATGTTTATTGAAATTTATTAAACTGAAAAATTGAATCATTAATTTCTGCTTCAAGTCATTTGGCTCACAAAATATGAGCTGAAAAGGTATTTTTGAGTGACTGAGAAAAGTTTATATTAAATCATATCAATAAACGTAACGTAAAACTAAATTGTCGAACACTTATTTCTCAATAACTTTATCATAGAGAGTGCAGCATAGCTTTGTAGTGCTGTTCGTACCAAACTATAAAAAGTTTCTAAATCCCGAAAAGCTGTAGCACTTCTTTTAACTGTTATCTTATAGCTTACTCTCTCATCTTTGAGAGTTTATACTTTTGAAACTCTGATATTGAATGCCATTCTTTAGTTTGTGAGGTAAGTGCGTATTCTCTTAAGTTATGTTCGGTTAATATTGTTTGAAAATATGAGAGTTTTTACATAAATAACTAACTTATAGGTTATTTTACACCTAAAATAAAAACAAATATAGTTTTGGATTAAATTTTTCATAAGCTAATAAACAATTTTTTATTAATTTAAATATTATATGAGACCATTGGTTAAATATTTATTGGGTTACAGAATTTCCAACTTCTAGAGACCAGACTCACAAAAAAGGAGCCTTAAGTCAAATATGTTTTATAAATCAATTTAAAAGAAAGCTTTATTTTTTAAGATTATGCAAATTCATTAAAATGAATTATTTCTTACAACTTTATTATTTGGGTTAAATTTAAATGAATAAAATTCTGTGAATTTATCACCTCGGAAGTAAATTAAACGAAAAATTATTACATAAAATTCCTATACCATTAATGAGTTATCATTATTTTGAAGTTAGATCTCATAATTAGTTACACGAAAGCTGTGGGTTTAGAGTTTTATTTATTAGCAATTTTAGTTAATCTGTGTCTTTAAGTTTTCAATTCTTAAAGATGTAATTATTTTGGTTTTAATTTTTCTGTTTCTCTTATGAAGCTTTGGAAATGAAATGTTGTCTTTCATTAAGTATCAGTTTGTACAATAAAATTGGAATGAGTTATAGTAATGTATAGTAATGAGTAATATTTTCCAACAATAACTTATTTAATATATATTTGAAAAGTTAAATTTTTTTATGTACTGTATAACAAAGCCATATACTGAAAAAGTCAAAGAAATGTTTGCCATAAACAGAAATGACTCTTTTGTTGTCTAATCATTAAAGAACAATAACAACAATAAGAGGAAAACAAATGTTTATATTAAATCATTTGAAATGTGATGTTTGAGCCAAAACTTTTTATGAGACTATTAGTGGTATTAAATAAAAAGCTAACGAATTTTTTTGTGAAGCGTTTTTTGTTTTTAAATTTTTTCTCAAAAATCTTAAAATTGAACTTTTTTAAGATGAGCTAAACTTCAATGAAATATCGTTTAAGAAAAATTGATTGTTAAACGTGTAAAACAATCGAATTCCACAGTTTATTAACTCTATTCTTATAATATATTAACGTTATTAGAAGTTTATCTGAAAATTTAAGTTAAGCCCAAACTTTATGTATCAGTCCATTAGCTCGAGCTCATGATATCATCAATTTAACCATTATATAAAATACTTCAGTAATCTTTGTGAATGTTTTAAAAGCTAATAATTCTACTCATATATTGGATTTCCGTAAAGTGTCTTTGCCTTTGAATTGTTTCATAGATTGACTCTCTTCTTGTTTTCCTACATCTGTGGTCTTAACATAAGTGCTTCTGTTTTATTTTACAGTATATTAAATAACTAAACAAAAAATATCGACAAAATTATTTGAATCAATAAGTGATCCTAACCTCAGAACGAGCAAAAATATGAGCTTAAAGTAATTAATGTAAAACTTGCACATTAGGCTATAATTAATTTTTGTGACTAATTATCATGCAATTAAAGGTGTAGGAAAATGTTCGTATTCTACAGCGTATACTATATATGAAAAACTGCATTGAAATAAATGTACTGTAATGTAAGTTTTACTTTATTGACATCAACTCGCACACAATTATATTATATCATATATCATAAGTTCAATAAAAAAAATTGAAAGCTACAGAGTATACTCAAAAATGTCTCAAATCTCAACATACATAAAGGCAAATTCTTCAGTACTGAACTGTCTTTGACTTCACTCAAAGCACTTCATATAGTATTATAATAAGTGATGTTCAACACTCGAGCGTTTGGCACTTAGACTCGAGCACAAAGCCACGAGTCTTCTTAGATATTTAATCCTAAATCATATATTTTTGAAAGTAACAATTTTTGACAAAAAGTAATTATTTATTCAGTGTTAAAGAATTTAGATATAAGATCACATTCATTATCGCATATCTGTTTAAAATAAACGAATTTGGTTTAATAAAAAATCTCTAAAATGATTAAATTTGCTGATGTACTGATTTTGCCAGAGCTTTCGTCGAAATTTTCCTGAGCGTTAGCTCATAGCCTGAAAATCGCTGATTATTATGAAGTCTTAAACAAATGATATTCTTATATTAAAAAATAATAATTGATATAAATGTCAAAATAAATGTATGTTTAATTAGAAAGAGTATTTCAAATCACCTCATCCTTAGGCTATTATAGTATAGTATAATACCATAAAAATGACACTTCAATATGATATAGAACAATTTTATTCAATAATTACTTTGAGAACTGATAGCTTATAACACCATTTAGAATAAATTGACAATAAATTTCAAATGAATCGATCGGTTTATGCACCTTATGTTAAATTAGTTTATTATCGGTATTGTTTTTAATAATAGTAAATATATTAAATGTTGTGTCAGAGAAATTATAATTTTTTACTTTCATATACTTATTGCTTATATTAAATATTAATCATCTCATAAGGAAAATGTATGTCATTATTGTGAGCATAACTTTAACTGACGATCATTTGATGAAATAGTCTTTGCATTGTTTTTGGGGACATAAAGAATAGCTATTTTATACTGTACAGTACTGTACAATATGACCAATACTTTTGATATATTCTGGGCCTTAATCTACTATTCAAGCAGTTTTCCATTTCTGTCATCTCTTTTCCTGATTTAAATCTCTACTTAAATTATAGACTTATACTTTTAGCAATGCTTTAAATTAAGACATTATTCAAAACGAGCATTAAATCTATTATCATTCAAATTAAAACTAAAGAAAAACTCTAATTAAATCACTCATTCTTAAGCTATACTTTATTAAGTTATAAAATCTTTTGAAAGACTATTCTTTTGTACAGAATGTACAGAACTTCTTTACTGTACGTCCATTATCACTACATTTTTGAGCTCTTACAAGTATGGGTAAAAAATTCTGATCCTAACATAGAAAGACAACTGATCTAGAGTTAATTTATTACCAATACAGTAAAAGCTCGATATAACGAAATCGGAAGA
>JAQGAM010000659.1:0-11670 GCA_034697665.1 Nanhermannia comitalis
ATCAGGAAATCGGCATAAACTGGAATTTTAACCATTTTGTGCCCACTGTCTGTCACATCTCTAGCTTTGAGAACAACGCCGTCGTCGAACTCGAATCCTCGACAAGCCTTCACATTATAATTGAATTATTTATTGAAGTTTCGATTCTTCGGTATTTGTCATTAAAAATGGCGTAAATAACAAAAACTGATTCAAACCTGAATAACAAATATTTTTGGTTTTCCGGCCAATGATTTACATTTATCTCCAGTAAAAAAGCTAAGAATCATATCAATTAAATATTTACTATCTTTGGCCCAAAGATGGTCAGCCTCTCCATGAGTTAAAATACAACAAACGAAACAATCATTTTGCGAGTGATCTTGTTTTGAGACTAAAACATAACAATATATGAGAACAAGTCATCAAATATATGATTGAAGGCATACAATCGTTCATCAAAGAGATCACTTTTTTGCTGTCCAAGTCCTGATAGATATCGGTATCAAATCCGAGATCACGGAAACAGCCGTAGAGTGCGTTCGCGTCAGCAGTGCTTCCGTTTCTTGGCGGACATTTGTTTTGGTCCACAAAGTTCTCGTGATTCAGAATAAGACATTTCCCACGTTTCTCATGATTCATATCATAATCAATTGAGTCTTCGTGTATGTTAAGTACGCCATAAGTCGCAGACGAAGGGATCGAATGGTTTGAGTGGTTTCCGAAACTAATTATTCAAATAATTATTTATTTATTAAAGAAAAACATTTTTATGTCAACTATTATTGTAATTAATGTCGTATTTAATGCATTAGTACTTAAGCCAAGTTCTGGCGTCTGTGGTCTCAGAAGTGTTGTCTTCAGTGTTGTCTTCAATGTTGTTATCCTTTAAACTGATTTCTTGTACCTCTTCTGCAATCGCTTTAGTAATCAATTACATAATTGTTTATGAAATTAATTAATTAATAAAATAGTTATTAATAAACATTTCTTACAATCCATTTGTTCTCAATTTATAATTATTATTATCAAAAACAGAAATTAATTGTTAATTAATTATAAACTGATTTTACATTCATTTGAGATTTGAATTAATGTTAGAAAATATATAAATAAATGCAAAAACAAATTCAAATAAAAGTAAAAACATTTATATTTAATATAAATGTACGCAATGTTCGCATTCGTTTCGTTACCAAAACTTTTTCTAAACTTTATTAAGAATTTATTTACATATTTATTACGTAAATAAATAGAAGCCCTCAATAAGTAAACACATTATTACTTAAGCCTTATATTTTAGTTTTTATGCCAAACACATAAACGTTATTTATGTACTGTTTTAACTCATAGTATGACTCATACATAGAATACATAGTATGCATATTTGTATATAAGAAATAAATAGCAATTATCGTGAACTTTATCTCTAGGTTTTAGTGTTTTATTGAGTTTTCTTTAGAAAAAGTTGACTAAAAATAGTTAAATAGTTATTTATTTTATCGAAAATATTGATTTTTCAAAATTTTAACTTTCAATGAATTATAGCATTAGTTAACTGACTCATTATGATAGCACTCGCAGAAAAGTTAAAAAGTTACAAAACTTTTAAATAGTTATTAACTTTAACTTTGTTCGTGGTTCAGACACACAATTTTTATAACTTTTTCTTATCGTTTGCAAAGTTTTCTGACCCAGAGATTGATATTTTAAAATTTTTCTCTGAACATGTTTTGGGCAGCTCTACGGTATGCCTTTTAAAACAGATTTGAAGTTGAAATGAATCCTATTTCTTGTGGGATTGCCTTCGTTGTTGAGAGAGTCAGATTCACACATAGTCTTAATTAGCACTTTAGGTCAATTTTCACACTTTTAAACATTTTAGTCATTTAACACTTGTAAACAAATTCTTGACACATATAAACACAATCATAAAAACTGTATCAGAAATAGAGAGTTTAAAATCGTTAGAAGTGAGCAGAAATAGGAATTTTTGATTTATATAAGTGTTAAAGTGACCAAAAGTGCTAATTAAAGCCTTATGTGAATCTAACTCAACAATAAAAGCACTGAAAGCACTCACATTAAGAAATAGTGTGATCACATCTCAACCTCATATCTGTTTGAAAAGGTATACCGTAGAGCTGCCCAAAACACGTTGACAGAAAAAGTTTAAAAATATTAATTTCTGGATCAGAAAACTATGCAAACGATAAGAAAAGTAATAAATTTAATTAATTTCATGAAATTAAGTTTCAATTAATAACTTGACATAACTTTTTATTAAAACTTATTTGCGTTAATTGCCGACATTCATAAATATTCTGAACCTATTTTGCAGGCACTCAAATACATTTAGCTATAATAGAAGCAAATATTTAATTATATGTTATTTGCAGACAAGTATGTCGTACTGCCAACAAGTTATTTCCCCGCCTTCGAAAGCAAAGTAAAGCGGATATCCCTTTGACAACTTGTGAACTTTGCCCAAAACCATTGACTTTTCAGTTCCAATTTGGATGAGACATCTCCCTATATATTGTTGTTCTTCTCTTATAGTCTTTCCCGCTTTTACTGCATTTTGAGGCAAAACTGTGGGATCAATCAATGGTTTCCACTCAAGATTAACATTAGAGGGATTGGTCAGTACTTGAAAATGATTTTTGGAATATTCTCTCCCTTCATATGATATTCGACATCCTATATTTGGCGAAGCCTTTCCGGGCACTCCGGCGTTATTCCTCTGCGCGGCTCTGCATGAATATAAAGGCTGTTCATCGACATCGAAGCCTCCAATTATAGCATCGCTTGGAAACGGGTCTTTGTGTTGCATTTCTTTCCATTCGAGATCATTAGAGCAATCTTTGATTGTTTCGCTTTCAGTCCGAACAAATGCCATGAATTGCACTTCAAATACAAATAACTCTTTATTTTAAAAAATTAAAACTTAAGTCAAATATCATTAAAACTATTATTATTAGTTAGAGCGGTGATTCCCAAACTCTATTTGGCGGAACGCTGTGCTCCGCGAGAAAATTATAAGTTTATAGAAAACATTCGTAGCTTTTTGATTAGAATTTTTCCAATTTAAGAGTGAATATAAGGATGAATGAAAAGTTATTTTTCAATACTAATACCTTTAGATACTGTAAGACTGTTAAGCATGCGTTTTATATATTTGTCTCAATGTGACTGCATTAACTTAAAGTTGTCAAGTTTACAAAAATCTTAAAAATTCATATCAATACTAGATATCCTTTAATTAAATAATTAATTTGAAGATCAGCCCAAACTCTGGGGCCAAAAACAAGCACCATCTTCACACCATTCCCACTAATTAACTTATTTTGATGCCTATAGCATTGGTGCTCCGCAAAAATACTTTCATACTTTAAAGTGCTCCTCAACTCAAAAATGTTTTGGAACAGTTGGGTTAGAGAAATAAATTATTTTAAAAATTATAATGAACTGACACTATTTACAATATAACAGAGATACCCATCTGTGGCAAAGGAACAGCTCTCTAGTGAAACGCTAGACCAAAAAAGGTTAAAAAATAGGAAACAATACAGCAATACAGTACTGTACGGTACATAAAATCCAGACTAAAGGTTAAGTGTTAGTCAAATAACTGAGATTTTCTGACTTATTAAAATTTTTAATTATTCTTATATTCTGAGCCCTTTTCGTAATGTATAAAAAGAGTGTGTTTCAACTTATTGTATATCAACAAATGTAATAATTTGTGTAAATTTAGAAATGAAATCAAGATTTTAAAAAGAAAAAAATTCATTAAGGCTTTAACTTATTGTCTTATTTATTAGTAATGAGCTGAGACATACCCTATTTCTGATCTGTATAGCTTCCCAATTAAACCTTATAATTTCAGCTCATAATTATAGGAGAGTGTGTCAGATACGCCTCTGTATTCAAAAATGATTAATACTTGATTGAAAATCACAATTTAAATGTTTAGTATTTATATTGATTTTCACTCTAATTTTGAAGATATAATTGAAATCAAAAATACACAAAAATAAAAAGGGGACAAAATTAACTTTAAGGTTCGCCTGCATTATACCATGGCCTATAATGATTATAATAATTATTGGGTAATAAATTAAACATAAAATACACAACAAACTGATCTCATTAAATATAAATTCAATTTTAATGACAACATCAAAACCCAATCAAACTCTACTCACTGAAAATGGAAACTCCAAAGCATAAAGCTCTTAACTTTCTTAATGACTTATTAAGTCGAAAATCTTTGTTTGAATACATTATTAATGTTAATAAAACAAGTTAATGTATTTGTTTGTTAAAAAAAATTAGTTGAATAGACTTTTGTTTATTAATCTGTTATAATATATTTAGCCTGTATAATGACTTTTATTTGATGAAATCTGAACTTAATTAACTCATTTCCACAAGTACTGACATATCCTTTGTTCATAGAATAACTCTTTTCTAAGTTCATTTAGTAGATAATTACACAGAATAATAATGATTCACAAAAACACATAAATTCTGATTAATTATAAAAATAAAGTCAAAAAATAAAAACCTCGTTACGATTTTTTTGTTGATCTTATACTACATTTTACAGTTCAGTACAACCCGTCTGAGACTCACCCGTCTTCAGAATGAATTAAGTCAAATGTTTCAAAGGCTTAACTGAGACATCTGAGAGAAATCTGAGGGTTTCTGTTGCAGAGCTGTTACGAATGACAGAAATTTTCTGATAATTTATTATTGTTTGTAAAAGTTTTAAATTTAGTATATAATGCTTGTGGCGGTATAACTTCGGACAACTTTAAATGTAAAACAGGTGTCCGGTCTCAGATTTCTATCTTAAACCACTCCAAGCAAATGCACCAAAAAATACAAGTCATTTACATTTGACTTAATTCATGCTGAAGACGGGTTAAGAAGTCTTACCCGAAACTGTCCATAAAATCTACAAATTTGTATTAATTTTCGTTTGTGTCTTAAAGTAAAAAAAGCTTTACTTGTTATTTATTATTAATATCTGATTAATATATAAATATATCGAAATTGACTTTCATAAGAATAACTAATAAGAATTGATATGAAAATTACATTAAAAATAAATAAGATCGGTATAAATGTTTGCTAATTTGGAGTCAATTAATATTGTGAATATAATAATTAAATTAGAAACTTAATGACTCAATTAGAGTATTCAATTGAGAGGAAATAAAGCCAATGTTTATGCAAATTTAATGTTTTACTTTATAAGCCTTCATCGTATAGCATATTAACTAATTTCTGGCTCTTATTTGAATATAAATTTGACAGAAAACAAATTGAACTTTAATTTTTCTTGAAAGCCCACTCATACATAATTAGTAAAATAAAACAATTAACTAATGTATAACATAAAATAATTCCACCCAATATTTATCATACATTAGGCATTCAATAAAAACTAAAATATAATGACTGAAAAAATTGTGAATCAAGCTTTTGTTTGCATAATGTTATACTGCAGTAAAGTTACTTATACTGTAGCATACGCTTAATGAATAGCAATGTATGATAATGATAGCCATTCTATATTCAATTTTAATGTTCACTCAAGACTTGTGCGGTCGATATAATAAATAGTTGTATATAATTATTTGATAAAAACATTTTTAAAACTACATCCTATTTATTAAACATAATCTAGTGATATGAGTATAACATAATATTAAGAAAATAAATGGACTTTTAGTCTGATATATGAAACAGTACACAGAAATAAGAAAATAGCTTTGATCACAAGATTTAGTGGACTGTATAGTTTTGAGAGACTTAGTAAAGTAAAAAAATGTGATTTAGCTTTTAGAGCTTCCATTTGCCATTAGGCTATCGTAAAATAACTTTTAAACAATTATTATCATGAGATTCGCATTGACTGAATCTAATGTTTCAGGAGTTCCGGAGCAAGTTTGTAATGACATAGTATTGGGTGTATGGCATAATATATGCTCTGTTTAGGTGTAGGGGAGCGGCAAAAATAGTCTCAACTCAAATATACATCACAACAAATATGGGCTAATGTTGAGCATAGAAAAAAGAGCAAAAAGCTTATCAATGATGGCAAGTGAACGCATTGAGAGCCCGAATGATAAGACATTACAGCGAATGTGACCTTCATTTGCCATTTTTGTGTGGTATTCATAATTAGAATGTTTCAATAGTTAGCGTATAAAACATAGCTCTCGTTATGAATGAGATCTATTGACTTCAGCTAACAATAAATGCTCTAAACTTACATTTGAATGCAATTAATATGAGTTATTTTGCGTTCTCTCACAATGCATCTCATATTCTATATTCTTCTGTGTTTTATCAGTTATCCATATCTTGTGTTCATAAATACTTATAATGTAAACGAATATAAGCTGACTATAATCCATGCAAATGATCTCTTATCTGCATTCGGAGGAGTAAAAGGAGACAACACTTTATGCGATCTCAACACTGATCACAAGCAATGTATTGGAGGAGCGGATAAAATAGTTTCTAAGGTATGAACAAAAGTTTTCTTTCATTGTTTTTGAGGAACACAAACTTTATGATCATTTTATAACTCTATAATTTTTTTAAATACTCAATTCTTAACTGAGGTAATAAACAGTTCTCTTGAGAAGAGATGCAAAATATTTATTTAATATTTGCTTTAAGTTTTATAACTTGAAAAAAACTATTGGCCATAAATTGAGCGCATTTAGACTTAATGTTTGTTTGTTTAACTTAAACATAATAATCAAACTGAAGTGTGAAACCAATTCTAAGCGATTCTAAGCAGTAAGTTATTACCAGAATAAGGCTCTTCTAAAACTCATAGAATTTCAATATAAACTAATTTATATCACTTAAAAATTTAAAAATACAACCATAAAAAGTTATGAATAGTCAATTATAAACTTATTTTAATATCACAAATGATAATCATTTTTATTGCAATATAACTATTCAATATAATTGTTTAAAATAATTATTATTTAATGTGCTTTCACAGCTGTAATTCAAGGTTAAAACCTAAAACTTTTAATTTAATTATTAATAAATAAAAAATAATACTGAGATTGTATTGTACATCGAGTCTGGTTAGAGTAATGCATTCAAAATATGGCAAAATATACTCTGCAAACTCTGCTAATGTACTAGTTTAGTACAATCGTCTAATAATTATGAGTCCATTACTTATAATAAGACACAATTTTAATGGATTTAGTAATTAATGCCCATCTTATACAAACACTTGCTCAACCAATTTGCTCAGTTGAGCTTTACACAGCTTTTTAACATTTGTTATAATCCGGTTCAATTCAAATGTTTTAATGCATTTTTTTATTTCCCATAAATTAATACATATAAACTCATTTTGACACTATTATCAACTATTAAAATATAAATACTATAATATAATCTTATTAACATTTTGCAAATGTCACAATTTGATCAAAATTTTGTGTTACTTAGATTGAGGTTTTTAATACATTGTTGTTTTATTGTTGTAATGAATTTTGTTTTTGATTTATACAAAAAAAAAGTTTTGCGATTAATTTTATTTTATGAAAACTAAGAATTTATTAGTAAATTGAATCAGAAATAATAATTTTTTACAGATAAAAGAATTAAGAGCTAAAGAGCATATATTATTTGTTAACGTTGGCAACAATTTGGGCGGATTTTGGTTCAATCATTTCGGTCCAAAAGTTGTGATCGATTTTATGCGAGAACTTCAATTCGATGTCATCACTCTTGGATTAAGTGATTATTCGTTTAATCATTATATGACAGATAGTAATGAAAATGTAACTCAATTCATAAGTGATGTATCACTTGTCTCGCGGATAGTTTCGTGTAATGTTGACGTCAATACTAAATATATCAGTAATTTCTATTCAAATGTGAGAAAATCCACGAAACTATTAATAGGCAGTCGTAGAGTAGGAATCATAGGCTTTATTAAAAAACCAAACGATGTAAATATTTATTCTCAAAAAGGTGATCGACCTATTCATGTGACAGCTTTCAATTCAGTAAAAATTATTGACCCGATTAAGTGTCTTCAAGAAGAAGTAGAAAACTTAAGAAGAGAAGGAATTGATATAATAATAGCGATCGGTAACGGAGATGAAACTTATTTCAAAGAGATTGCATCGAATGTCCCTAATATTGATGTAGTGATAGGTAGTTATGTTTCTTCTATAGACGTATTTAAATTGACCGAAAGAACAGTCAATAGTTATCCTAATTTTGTGGTCACTGGAAATCACGGAAATGTAATTATTGTGACCGCAGATATCTTTGGAAAGTCTATCGGAAAAATTTCAATAAACTTTGATAAAAAAGGATTAATTAATTCTAGTGATGGGGTTCTAATCAAATTAGACAACAATGTTCAATCAGGTGAGGCATTAAGTATTCTCAGCTTAATCATTGTTTTCAAAGTAATGGTTTTCTAATTAAATTGTGTTAATATCACTCTGTGTTTAAGATTAAAACCAACCCAAAAGTGAGCACTACCTTTAAATAAAGTTTGAGCAAAATAATGCACCCGATCTGCCCGATAACATGTGGGACACACGCACAGTGTTAACTACTTGTTCACACGGACTCATGTGTTTATTTTATATTTTTAATGTTGTGGATCAAGTTTTTATATCAGATAATTGTTTTTTTACATAAATAGATGTTATATAAATACATGTATAGAACTGCCAAAGATTTATAACTTTACTACTTAATTGTTTATCTGTCATATTTAATTGTCTTAATTCTATTTTTAATTGTTTTTAAAAAATTTATCAAATAATTATTATGAGAACAACGCATTTGATCACAGTATGCACACGAACTCAATAAAGATCCTAATCCTACCTCTAATCTAATGTTGGGCTCAATAATACTCTATAAAGACACAATAAGTTTTACTGTATTGTATTGATATTTTTTTATACTAATATTTGTATAAATTGAAATTTTTGAAACATTTATTTACAGAAGTAAAGTATTTTAATGTATTTTTTGCTAATTATAAATATAGTAAATTTAAAAATTAACATTTAATTTGTGAAACTTATTGCCCAACTTAAGGTCCAACTATTTTGGGTTCTATTTTTTTTAAATCAGAGGGATTTTCAAATGCTTTATTCGGGTACATTTCAGGTTTTATAATAAAAATTCACAAAGTTTTCATAATTGATAATAATAGAGTCCACAATTCTGAATAGAAAAACGAGTTTATGACAAAGAAAGCAGTAGAAAAACAAGTTTTTGACAAAGAATGCAATGAAAAAACGAGTCTAAAGTCAATTCTAAGAATAAAGCTTTTCATGTTTACATTTTTAGATTCAAAGATAACATTAGAGCTTATTATTGTTAATTATCGGTGGAATTCGGGTTAAACCCGAATTATACACTAAAAAATCGACGGGTTAAACACGAAATATTTGGGCTTTAACTGCACTTTATTATAAACCAACTCATATGTTCTCAAATAGCAGTTTTTCAATAAATTGTTGCATTTTATCTGAAAACTTATTATAAATTATAGTAAAATAACTGAATATTAAATTACAGATATTTTGAATAAAACTTTGTAATAGAGGCTCAACAGGCCTGAGATTAAGCTCACAGGTCAGAGCTTGAGCCTGATCAACCCTATTCTCACTGACCCTGAGCTTTTGTCTATAATTAATTTTGAGTCCGATTACTGTGTCTTCTCATTTCCCATAATTTGATTCCCCAATTCATTGCCTGATTTTCATTTACCGAAGTTATATCTGAATAAAACTAAAATGAGAAAAGTCTTGACCACAATTGAACATTCATTTTATTTTTTAATTTTTAAAACTTTTTAAAACGAATGATTCAATTATACTTATATTTTGAATTCATTATAAAATAATTGCTTAATAATACTGTATATTATTTATGAAACAAACTTTTTTTTAATTCAAGTTATATTTTGTTATTTATAAAAATAATTTTCATATCAGATCAGAAAACAAGGCAACTGATTGACAAATATCAGGGATCACTAATAATTGGAACGACAAATGTATTTTTAAACGGCTCTCTTTGTAATATTGAAGAATGCAATTTAGGGAATGTTATCGCAGACTCTCTTGTCTTCTTTCGCGTCAATTATATAAATGAAAGTTTCGTCAATTCATTCATTGAAGAGAATGGAAATCATTTGAACAAAAATGGGATCAATAAAGTGCGAGACGTCATCGGATTAATAGATGGAGAAAGCATTTCAAACTCTATCGGAAGTATTGATAAAAAAGAGTATTTTATTACTAAAGTTAGTTTAGATCAAGTTTTTCTTAAAGAGAGCTTAAAAGTAGAAAATAATATACAAATTCATATATTAAGTGGAAAAACAATAAGAGATCTGTTAGAAGAAAGTGTTTCAAAGTATGAACAAAGCCATCAGTTTTTACAGGTTTCGGGAATTAACGTGACTTATGATCTTTCAAAACCAATACGAGAAAGAGTTGAAAAAATTCTTGTGAAATGCACTCTATGTTCGGGTGAAAATTATGATGAATTAAATGATACAAAATATTATGACGTTTTATTGCCTCAAAGTATTAAAATAGAATCTGACACAAAAAATTCAATACAACTTATGACAAATCTGAAAATTTATGATATTCTGGAACAATATATTAAAGAGAATTCACCGATTGATACAGTATTAGAACAAAGAATTACAATAATAGGAACAACTGGTAAATAATAACCATTTTATAAACTTTTCATTTAGTATTAAAACTGATTTAGTATTGATTTGATTTTTGAAAGCAAAAAATAGGGCAAATTCAAGGATGAGCTCACATTTGATGGCATTATTTTCTGCAATTATCGGTTTCAATATGTGTTTATTTATTAAAATACTAAAGCTTTAAAAAAAGTTTTTAACAAATGTTACCATAATTTGTAAATAACTATTTTTTCTTCAAATAATTCAACATTAAAAATGTGTGAGAAATAAATATTTACAAGACTTTATACATAGTAAATAACTAATATGTAACAGTAATATACAATTTATTATACAAATAATGTTTAAACCCATTGATTTTCTTTTTATACACATAATTAGAAACACGAAAATAGTTATGAAAGTGAGACAAATAAGAAAATAAGTTATTAATATATTTATTATAAATATTATACATTAAATGTTAATATTAATCAATGATTTACAATAATAAAGTTAATATATTCTGAGTTCATATAACTAGACTGTATAGAAATTGGTTATCAAATAATGACTTATTAAATAACATTTATATATAACTAGAGCTATGAGTTTATTATTTATATGAATCATATTTAATGAGTGAAGACTTTTAATACATAGAGACTTTATTCGAAGATTATATTGTATTTACTAAAAAGCGTTCAAATACTTAAAATTTACTAATTTTGAGCCATTTGGAGAAAATCTGTTCTACTTTTTTTAATTAACTTTACAATAGGTCTATACTTGTATTTTAACTAAAAAGGCCTTTCTTTATACTTAAAATATTTAAATATCATTATTTAAATCTTAAAATATTCGTAATATATTCACTTATTTTTAGTTAAACTCTAATATTTAATTAAATATTTGATATTTATAAACCCATCAAATATTGATTTATAAAGTAC
>JAQGAM010000660.1:0-11666 GCA_034697665.1 Nanhermannia comitalis
GTGTGTGTGTGTGTGTGTGTGTGTGTGTGTGTGTATGAATGAATACAATTGTCAACATATCTCACACAAACAGACCAAATAGACGAATGAGGATTAAAGACTTTGTGTCAACGCATAGTTGCAATACTCTGATTACTTTTCTCGAGAATTTCATTCTATTGATATTTGAATAGAGTTTACTTGAAAGCCCACAGAAAACTTACAATCTAGCAAAAACTCTGTTTCTCTTAGATATTAAACTGCTATTACTTGTATTTGTATTGATAACAATTCAATGTAAATAAAACCAATGAATTCTATAATGCATTCATTAAAAGTCTAAAAATTGATTTAGAATTTATTGATTAGAAATGTAATAATGAATTAAAGTATAATTTCGAGATTTATCGACTGAATCAATAGCAAAATATTGAATAAAGAAATGAAAGGCCAGACATATCGTACCACAAAACAAGGCAATCATCTATTAGAACACATTAACTTTTTTGCTTCACTCTTATTTCATTGAACGTTTCCAACAGAAATGGTTTGCTTTCTTATCTCATATTCTCTGCCATTATAAATGAAATGCTCTAAACTTATTCTCATAAGTGCTGTTCACTTAATATTCTCTGTTGAGGCCAACGTAATCTTATATATTTGTATAAATTAAAAGTTTGAATTTTTTCTTTAAATAAAATTTAAGGAAATAACTGAACCTTTTGATAAAATTTTTAATTATATTAAGTTATTCTCACATTTAATTCAATGAGTGGAATATTTATCACATTTTGTCAAGAATTATGTTAAAGAATAATACAATAGAGCATAAACTTAATTATATTCAAGAATTCATTTTATAAAGTAATGATTTTTAGCTAAAAATAGTTAAAAAAAATATTTTGAATTCAATTTCGTAGAAAGAGTAAAGAAATATATCGATAAATCATTAGCTTAACATTGAGTGTTTCTATAGTTATTGATTATCACAAAGAAATGAGATCGCATTGAATGGTAGTTCAAGTCTGGCTAAACTTTCTAAGCATTGATACTTGTAATCCGATCTTTGGACATATTCAGTGTTAGAGATAGCGATTCGCATATTCATTAGTAAACAGATAACATTAATGTTTTTTCTGCCAAACACTTTTATAATTTATGCTTTCTATCAGTTAAGATGAATTGCTGTTAAAATTATACTCTAAAATGCAGTTCAGTCTGTTATTTAATATGTATTGATTTGCATCAAATAAAAAATAAGTTTTGAGGCAAAACTCTTCTCAAATCATCTAATACTCAACTCATGAATTATGAATACTGTAATTCTGTGCACACGATAAATACGATTTTCAAATATCAAAAGTTATAACTCATACTTAATATAATAGATGATTATAAATTAGGCGTTAGAATCTATGGCAATCTGAAGAAGGCTCGTATACTTCACGCTACAGTTCATGCACGTCAATACAGTCATAGTATTCCATACTAAAAATTAACTTTAGTTGGAATGAGTTATAAAGCCCTTTAGATCTTATGCTTCTTATATATAATATGGCAAACAGTATAATATATCAAATCAATTCTATTTTAGATGTCATATTTGTCAAAGAAGCTATACTTTACCAATCAATTTCTAGCTGTGGCTCTTATTCAAGCTTACATTTTAAGTAAGTTTATGAGATCAGACATTTTCGGTTTAGCAAAGTATCAATTTTTAAACTCATAAAGTTGTTTCACATTTATTATAATTAAAATAAACTCAATTCATAAAACAGAAAAATGTTTTAAGAAATAATTAATTACAAGTTCCGGAGATGTGATTCATTGAGACCATTTAATACACATTAATTATTTTTATCACTAAACAAATTGAACCTCAAGTTTCTCCTAATTGGTAGAAAATCAATCTCACAAGAGCTGACTTATGCAATGTTAATATTCTAACAGATAAATGAAGATTTTTCTTTATTTGTCATCAACTCACTCTTCGTTTGATACAAACGACTTGAATTTTGGTGTAGAATAAGAAAAGAGATTATTTTAATTTTCAAACAACAATAGAATGTGAGAACGAAGTGCTGAAAAAGATGATAATTTAACTCAAACCATTAGACTCTGAGTCTGTGTTATATAATTAAAGCGCTGATCACTTAACACGATTCACATATAATTTATAGCTCACTAAAGCGATTGAGTGAAACCATTATTTTCATTTATACTTTTTTTTGTCATTACCACCTCATCCTATACTATGTAGTCAGTGCATCGACCAGATCCAGTGTCATCAATGATGTGTCAGCAGTTACGCCTCTCCCCCTCTCACAACCCGCAGTCACCAATAATCAGCTCCCAAGTATGTCATTTAAATTTTGATAACAAGAAAAAATAGTATTGTATCTGAAATGCATGCACAAAATTATTTAACTCATGTACTGCACAGTTTTATGACTAAAATGCGTGCCTTATTATACTAAATATTAGTATCATATTTTTTGCTTTACTTGTGCATAACGGGTAGGAATAGTGGATTAAAGGATACAACTTCTAGTTTTGAAAAAGTCTTAAATTTTATTTTCTTGAAAAAAAATTTTGAAGCACAAGCATTACAGCCAAGAATAACTGAGTGCAGAGTAGAAAATCATTCATTATTTAGATAGTGATATGTGGTAGCAGTAAATGTGCCACTTGGAGCACATAGCTGTATATCATTTTATTATAGGTCGGTTAACATAACATCCTTTTATCAATGATAGAGAGAAATGATCGGATAGAAGAATAAAAAAATTATTCCTCATAAACAGCATAATGAGATATCATAACACATTTGGTATATTTCTTTGTTGTATAAACACATCAATAATTCCTCTATTATATGAAATATCTATAATTGACAG
Organism: Nanhermannia comitalis; assembly: GCA_034697665.1. NCBI lineage: Eukaryota > Metazoa > Arthropoda > Arachnida > Sarcoptiformes > Nanhermanniidae > Nanhermannia > Nanhermannia comitalis. Next base: position 2,877 of record JAQGAM010000660.1, read on the forward strand.
GCCCTGAAAGTGCATAATAATGTCAATTTGATTAGAATATGATATATTGAAGCGAAAAGTAAAACATATTTCGGTTCATTTGAATATTTTGTTAGTAATTAATGAATTCATTAAAGATAGGAAGCAATTCATTCATTTATTTAATAGAAAATAATTGATTTAAAAAGGACTGCTCTCTATCTTAATTAATTTTAAATTAATTATTTAATCGTCAGAAATTAGTTTTTCTTTTAACTCTCATATACTGTACAAGTACTCAAAGTAATTCATACGTAAAACTACAGAATATAAGTTAGTAAAGAATTCAAATTATTCTTCAAACTAAACGTATGACTATTAAGAATAGTATAAGTGTTATGAAAAAGTCTGTATTTAATACATTTAAAGCAAGAAAGTATCAGTTTGTGAGCACTATCATTAAGATATAAGAATTTATTTCGCATTCTTTATCCTCAAATAATGCAAGCGTTCCTTTACTAAAGGATTTATAATTAATTTGAAATAATTTTAAATATTTGGCAATTTTATTGTTTTTTTTAACATTATATATAGAATGCGATCGAATGTTCATCAGTAATCCGGACGGCTTGAAAAATGGTAGCTTCACATCACCCACTATTGAAAATGAACAGAAACACTCCCGTCAATGCATTTTCACATTTATTGCAGCCGAGAATGAAAGGGTGCAGATCTCGTTCTCATTGTTCAATCTGAGAGGATCTACTCCTGAGTGAGAATCAAATTAAACTAAAGAGTGTTTTTTTACAATAAAACTATATTTAAGTCTTATAACTTTTTAATTTTTTGACCGATTTTCAAAAATTATACATCAAATTGAAGATAAAGAATGAATTTTTTTTTTGTTATATAAATGAATTTGAATGAAAAATAACTCACTCGAAAATAGAACGATAAATATATTAAAGTGAATAATAAGCTTTTTCCAAAAAATTGGCAATTATGGGGCCGGAGGACAGCTCCATGACCAGCGAGATCACCCTATCTAACAATTCCCGGCTTTCTTCTTTGTAGTTATTAAAAAAAATAAGATTTATTCGCATGAGTTCTAAACAATACAAGAATTTCAACAAACGATTGAATTTAAATACAATCAAATAATAAAGATCTCGTTTACTTAAAAATGTTTATAATTCTTTAAGTCGAAGAATTGATTTATATATATCGAAAAAAGACAATATCAAGACATATAATAAAAATTTCACTTCTTATCTTTAATTTGGTGTATAATTTTTGAAAATCAGTCAAAAAATTAAAAAGTTATAAGAGTTTAAAATAGTTTTATAGTAAAAAAACACTATTTTTAAATATAGTTTTATTTCAATTAATCAAATAAAAAATGTGACTTTGAATGACATTTTTCTTAAACTTTTCCCAAAAAAGCTGTAGTGGAGAATATGTTGACTTATACACCGAATTAGAAGAGCCGAGTCAGGATTTAATAAATACACCATTCGGTGGCCGTTACTGCGGTCGAACTGTGCCTCGAAAAAGAATATCAATGTATCAAACATTAGTTTTTGGCTTTTATACGGATCAAAAAGTAGTTGATGACCAAGTATTTCAGGGGAATTACGAGTTTATTGACGCCAGTGAGTCAACAGTACTGTATTAAGTAGTTTCTAATTCCTAAGTAGAGTATAAAATGTTTTTTGTTGCTCTATTGTATTGGATTTTATTATTTGTATCCAATAGTTATATTGTTAATCAATTTGAACTTTCCGTGACATGGATTCCAATAGAGATATATCGCCAAACATAGAGCCAATTGAAATGCTTTCTATGATCTATTAGTCCCAATTGAATCGAATTCTTTACTTTTCTTTTAGTGGACTCATCATAGCGTTTACTATATTTCCATCAATAACTTTAATAACAGAGCACTTCCGAGCAAATGTCAGATAATTATTTTACTTTTCTCTTTCAATTGAATCTATTTTTAACGGTTCACTATTTCAATATTATCACTAGAGTTGTAATATTAGGCGGTCATGTCTTTCACACCTAGAATAACATCCGGAAAGCATTTAAAACAATAACAATTCCGCAAATATTCTTCTCCTAAGCCCAAAAGGCATTCATAGCTTTGCCAATCAATAGCACTTTTATTGTCATAGTTTTGTTTCTAACTGTAATTTAGGTCCGTTTATAGCGGGAACGCCAGCACCACATCGAATATGTAGTTATTCAATATATAGTGACCAGAAAAGGGAGGGGCAGTTTCTAAGTCCAACATATCCAGGAGTGTATCCAAAGAACCTGAACTGTCAATACAAATTTCTCGGTAGAAAAGGACAAAGAGTACGGCTTGAGTTCATGGATTTTGATCTGTTTTATGGAGGGCCGCAGTAAGTCATTCATTCGTTATAATAATTGCATGTTGTGATCATAACTGACACATATTATTATGTAATGAAATAGCATTGGGATATAAGAATGTGTTAGTAATTTAACAAATTGTCATTTTTGTTAACCCGTCAGCTGTCCATTCGATTTTATTAAAGTATACGACGGAGCCTCAGATCAAGACCCTATTATTGCTACTTATTGTGGTCAACAAAGAAATCTTATGGTATATTCTTCAGGAGAAAATCTTTTTGTTCAGTTCAATACACTTAAGCGAACGGCCGACAGTCAGAACAGAGGATTTTCTGGATGGTTCGAATTTAGTGAAAGATTTGTAAATTTAGGTAAAAAACAATAACAATCTAATAAAATGCTAGATATTAACACTTTTCAAAATGATAACATAGATATTATATATGATATTATATGAAATAAATTTGTATAAAATTGAGTTAAGGTTTAAGTAAATATAAGAAATAAGACCAATAATCTCTACTATCTCTATACGTATAAGATATACAGTGTTACACAGTTTGACTGTTTTTCATTTAAATCCAAAGTCGATTTGGGTAAACAATAGCTATTACTTAGTGGGAAATAGTATTCAAAAGAGAGAACTATATCTAATCTGCAATATATCTTATTTGGTTTATTGTATGCAATGGTTTAGGTTTCATTGGGAAGAATGATGGCGAACACATTAGAGGCACAGAATGCGATCAAAAGATATTGAGTCGTAAAGAGTCTAATGGGACAGTATATTCGCCTAACTATCCATTCTTATATCATTCCAATATCGTCTGCAAGTACTATATATACGGACTGCAAGACTCTCAGCATTTAGAACGAGTCAATTTAGAGTTTGAGAAATTTGAAATTCCTGCGAGTGATCCAAATGAGTATGTCTCACATCAAACAAATGGCTCACAGATAACAAAGAGTTCATTATTGTGTTTCTTAACAGATGCACTGATGCTTACGTTCGACTCTATACGCAAAGTCACGCACTCGACGAATTCGATTATGTATTCTGTGGCCAAACGCTTCCGCCGCATGTTTTGTCTGAAGGCCCGAGTCTTGTGATTGTTTTTAGCAGTGGCTCAACACAGGGTCAGGGCTTCAAAGCTAAATATGCTTTCGAAACAGATTATAAAGTGCCGGGAACTCCAGCTTCTTCTGGTCAGTGCCACTTCTCTTATGTTAGTGAAAGTACCAAACACGGAGACATCAATTCCCCGCGCCATCCAAGCAATTATCCTTCAAATACTCACTGTATATATGAATTTTTCGGTAAAACTGGTGAACAGGTGAAGCTTGTGTTCAATCATTTTAAGATGAATCCAGAAAAAACAGTCGCCGGTTATAACGACGTTTGTCAAGAAGATTGGCTCGAAATCTATGAAATTCATCCGAGTGGCAGAGAAATCAAATATGGAAGATATTGTTGGATTACAGCGCCGGGACCTATCATTTCAGACTCTGGAGTAAATAAAATGAAAATCATTCTCAATACCGATGATAGCGGTGTTGCGAGTGGTTTCAGTGCCAGCTATAGCTTTATTAATGCAATCAGTAGTTTTGGGGGTAATCTTATATTATTACTAAACTAGTACTATAATACTTATAATTCATTCAAATCTAATTATTTAATAAACCTTAAGATTGTGGCAGTAATATCACTGGTCTGGAGAATGGACTCATCACAAGCCCTAATTATCCTAATGGTTATCTGCCTCATAGGCAAGTCTGCAATTGGTACATAACCGTCCGGCCCAGATATAAAGTGCTTCTTTACTTTGAAACATTTCTGGTTGAAGGCGAGCCCTTGGGTCAGTATTGCTCTATATTTAAGTTCATTAATTATAATTGTTATAAAAGAGACCAAAAATAGTTTAGAAACTATATTAAAAATTAAAATTTCTTGAGAATGGTTTAATCGATTTTAATTAAATTTATATTTCTCATAAATGGCAATCTTTTATGTGTGTTTTCATTTTTTTTTTAAGTCAACTGATATAAATATTTTTTCAATATTTTTACAATTTATTGTAAGTCATTCTATGCGAATCGTGAGTTTAAATCTCAAAAAATAACCGAATTTGTCACATTATAGCTCTGGTCAGATATTGTGACCTCTGGTTTGATCCAATTATTAGCCAAATTAATTTAAACTCAACTAACATTGTTGGATAAGAGTTTGGAACAATTTCATAGATTAAATATCCTTTAATTCTAGTTAAGCTCAAAAACCAAAATAGTTTCTGATTTTTCGTCTTTTAAAGCACATATTTTTGTAACAATTAATTTAAAAAAATTTCAAATTTTCAATACAATTTCTAAACTTATTTTGGTCGATGCAAAAGCAGGTGTTCTTCGTCACAAGTAAAGTGTATTTTTTAGAAAAGTAACACAAGTATTGCTATTCTATTGTGAGTTTTATAATAGAATTTAGTGAAAGCAAAACTAATCGATACTCTTTCATAATTGATAGGTCGTGGATGTCCGGGCGCTGTTGTCAGAGTTTGGTTAGATCTGAGTCAACGACCAGTAGAGCTATGCGGGAGTGAACTTAGCAACGAAACAAGTGAATTAATATCAGCCACAAATATGCTCAAAATAACGTAATTCATTCAAATTGAATGATTAGAAAGTTTTTAAAATTAAAATTAGACCTTTTTATGGCTTTAGGTTTATTACTGCCCAAAAAGCTGTGGGCGCCAAAGGGTTCAAAGCAAGTTGGACTGAGATTCGTGATCCTGGATCTTCATGCGATCAATTTCGTTGTGCTTCCAGTGGATATTGTATTTCCTCAAGTCTTCACTGCAATACTGTTAGAAATTGCGGAAATCATGACCAATCAGATGAAAAAAATTGTAAGCTTATCTTCAAATAATAAAGGCTTAGCCTATATATTGAAGTTTAATAAGTTTCTGTCACTTTTTAATTAAATTTTTGAATATAATACCAAATGTTTTTAAACATTAAAATATTACTCAATGCTTTCATTTAAAATTTTAGGTATAAAAGCGCCTGAAATCAACTTTGTTATGATCGGTGGAGCAGTTTTAGGAGCGTCTCTACTTATCATTATTATCATATGTAGTCTATGCCATAGAAAAAGGAAACGGCGAAGAAGCAATAGTAGTCTTACAGCTCAATTTGAAATATCACGACCTAAACCACCACAATTTGAAATACCGCCGGGGATGCATTTCCTCCATATTGATAGTGTATAAAGTTTTTATCAAATTATTAAAGAATCAATTGAGTTGTGCCAAACATTTGGAACGCTATGCGCACACTTTCGTCATCTCTAATGCCATGTTATGTCAAATTTTGCCAAAAATATTGTATAGCAGTTAACAAATGCTTTATACATATTTTGTAAAAATTTTATCTCAAACAAAATTTGTCTAATGCTCGATAGGTATCAATAAGTATTACTCAACTCGAAGGCTGTTTTAGAAATATTCTTACAGTACCTGAAGATTAGTTTGAACCACATCTCGGTTAAGTGCACAGATTCCTCAAGCGATCAAAAGTGTAATATTATTGTAGATTAACATTACATAATAAATACTTATTTCTATTGTTGAATTATTGTTTTCAATCATAATTAGATCATTAATTAATTGAATAAAAGTTTTAAAATTTGTTCTAAAAGTATATCTTTAAGAATGAGTTTCGCTCACAAATCAATTTATGGTAAAATAAATTGAAAATTTTAATTGTATTTTATATATTTACATGATTTATGTAAAATCAATGTTTAATAGAAAGCTTAAAATTTTTATATATCTTTAATTCAATTGACATTCAAAACGACAAAAATGCTGTTTTAAAAAATTTTAAATCTTTTAAAAACTCGTTATCTGAAGCATAAAATACAGCAAAATAACACAATTTAAATGCATAAAAAGTTATTAAGATTTATATAATTTTGATTTAATCCTCTTAAATAATATTAATTAAAGTAAATTTCTATAATCCCTAATAGAGAATAATCTGTTTGTTTGTCAGCTTTGTATCAGTTGAGAGAAAGTTATTTAACCTCACATTAGATTTAAGTTAAGAATCAGTCTATAGATTAAATACTTAATTAGTTCGTAAAGAATGGAATACTTTTACAACACTTTATATTATTATTTTATTTATTTATTTTTAATAGAAAGTAACCCTAAGTTAACCCAAAGAGTTGAAAAGCAAAAAATTTTGTCCCGATTTAAATATGAAAATACTTTGTTTGAATAGAAGATATTCTTTACAAACATTCAAATTTGAATAATCATTTTGTTTTACAATAACTTAGTATTAAAGTTGAGTTTCAAATAAAATTAATACAAATGTATGTGAATGTAATGTTTAATTTGTAATAAACATAATAAAAAAATTAAAAATATTTAATAAAAAAAGATATCCTTTGACACAAAGCATGAAAATAATTCTTTTTTAAGATTAATTGAATAACTTTTGAGAGCATTAGTTATTTAATGATTACAGAGTTTAAAATCCAAAATCGTGTGAATATTACACAATAGTATTAAAGACAGTATAAAACTGAGGATTCAGTTCCGAAGTTTATAACAATTTGGGTTAAATAAACCCGTATTTCGGAAAAGCGTTATTAGAAATATATTTGAACTCAATAACAATTATTTTCACTTCACTTTCCATCTCTTAAACATCTGGTTTTTTTCACCAACTCTGCAAATAATGACATTAAGATTCTCAATAGTAATAGATATAAACTTAAAAGTGAAATGTATTTTCAATGCTTTTGTATGCTTAACAATGCTTTAAAGTTTAAATAACTGTTTTCTTCTATCAAAAAGTCAAATGTAAAGTATATTTAATATAAAAAAGTTGAGAAAAAAACGTTTCCTATAAGTGATCTTTTCTAATAGACATTTGAACAGAACATAAGTCGTTTTGCATAAGACTATGCATTAAATAAAAGTTAATGAGATTTTCAAAAGTATAGGTTTGAGACAAAGTGTGATTATTAATCATTTGTTAATCACTTGTTCTTAAACTAATGAGTTATTGTTAGTCTGTGGTCAACAATAGCGAAGGCATTCTATAGTAAAGTCATTGCTTTTGTGCAAAACTTTTATGAAGTCTTTAAAAACTTTAAAATAACTTTTAATCTAAACTTAGTTTAGCTGTCGGTCTATTATTACAGGCATTAAAATGCGTCTAATTTTTAATGTTCATGTCAATGATGTCATTGATGTTAAAGTTTGGCATAAGTTATGAATAATATGTTAATTATATGTTTAATTGACTTTTGTCTCCATTCAAAAGTGGAACTCATTTAATACAAATTTAATTAATTAAAAGTCAATTAAATGTCAATAATATTATAAATGACTCAAAGTTTGAAACAATTACTTAATCATAAGAACCATTAGTTGTGAACACAATAACTGGCAGTCAATTAAATAATTTAAATGAAAGACAACTTTCTAAACATAGAGAATTCATTGTATTAAAAATTACATTAATTTTATTTATAGCGGAAAACAATAATAAAGTTTCGGATTTAGGCTTAAATGCGTTCAAAACTGAGAAAAGTGTCAAACTTTGAGTTAATATAATATTAACATTACTTATAATATAATCGCAATTACAATGACGTCATTTGTTGTGCTCATTACAGACATTACAGACTCTGAACTGACTGAAGAAGTGAACGCCTTTTACTTGCATTTAATGATACCTTTTCTGACACAATAATTGAACGAAAATAAAACTTTGAATTAAAATAACTTTTTGTAATCGTTTCATAACCTAATTGTCATTCAAAACAATTCTTATAATTGTTTACAAAACAATTGAAGAAAATGAGTGAAATCTCTCAAAACGATAATAATGTGAGTATTTATTAGTCATATAATAGTTATTAATATCGATATTAATGACAATTCATTTGAAACTTATTATGAATTGAAAGCAAGCCTTTGATTGCGATGTCGTTAATAAGTTGACTAAAGAAGTGGTCGAAACAGTAATCGGAGGCAATACTTACCAACACTCGAAAGTGAACAATTGGAGTAATAATATAGTGGAACAAGTCTTACAACAATTAATTAAACTCAACAAAGCCTTCAAATACGTGGGTCTGTACTCACCCTCATTGTCACTCACGAGCTATCAATACATCAATACTTTAGTTATTTATTTATTTATTATTTTAACTCAAATTATATCAAAAATCTATTACAATAAGAAAATTACTTTATTTTTCACTTATGTTTGAAATGATTAATGAATGAAATGACATATTATTTAATTATTTAATTAATACAATGATTCATATATTGATTGTAATACTTATCTGTATTTAAAACTATTGCGCAATAGTCTCGTGTGTGATAATCCAGAAGAATGGCGCCGGTCTTAACACAGCCACGTCTTGCTATTGGG
>JAQGAM010000661.1:0-11661 GCA_034697665.1 Nanhermannia comitalis
CTCAGGCTTATTTAGCGCACACTTACAAGAGAAGAAATTTGCATATTTTGACCAATTCTTTCGCAACTAAGATGTTATTGGTCTTATTAGCTGTGAATTCTGGCACAATCGATATGTTAATGATGTCATTCTTATTGTTTTGTTGTTGTGCGTCAATCAAACTGTCAACACTTCCAGACTTTTTTATTTTGTCATTCATTGTCTTGTTATTCCAGAAGAAGCACGAGCTTTGAAAAGAAAGAACTCTGAATCTTTCAAATCAGTGAATAATGACTTACACATCAGTAATGGTATCGCCACTCAATTGGGGGCCAATAGGTTTCAAATTGGTTGACTTGTCTTTAGGTTGTGTAGTAAGTAATCTCGTGAGCTTTGCGAAGCTCACGCTTTTCCTATTAGATACATAACAAAGGATTTTGAAACGTTGAAAAGGAGGAACTTTTTTCAAATTTTCACTTTTACTTATTTGTCACATCTTTAGACGTCGATCCGGTCGAACTTGTTGACGACACGCTGTGCCGAGGAGAGTGTGCCACTGATTTAGAACCATCTCTCAAACTTTCATTATCACCCACTGATAGATTGAATTCTTAAAGCGAAAAATATTCTTTTATTATCAGCACTTTATATAATAAATATTCGTCTTTTCATCATTTCATCTACAGTAGAGTCTGTGCAATACTTACTGAATTGTGGTTCTTGAATATATCGGTATTTTATTTCGTCCGATGAAGGCTCTGATAATTTTAAATTAAATATATATATTAATTATTTTAATTATTTTAAATAATGATTGCATTTATGTTCAGTGAAGTAAATAAAATTTCGTTTGTTGTGATGCGAAATATAACTTATTTCTTTAGATTAACTTTAATAATAATAATCATAGTTTGATTATATGCTTGTTTTCATCTTAAGTATGATATGTTTTCAAGCTTTACAATAAAATCAATATTAGCTGATGATTATTAGGTATAGTACTGACTGTCCACTTATTTTGAATTGAGCAGTAATGACAGCCAAGAGGTATTGATAATAAATCTTGAGTTTAGAACTATATTAGGTATAAGTTAACTCAACAGCCGGAACCTATGATTTTATTGAAACTCAGTATTTATATGAATTTTAGGTTCAAAAGAGCAAATATTTTTTTGTCAGTTAAAACTTTTTTCAATATATCCGACATTACATTCTATAATTGTTTTTGTGGATATTAAATAAATTTTTATGTGAGTTTAAACAGTGTAGGTTTGGTCAGACTGGACGCGGCATTTGACAGCAGTGAAACTAGTTCATCATGCTCAACTCATTTTAATCCTTTGTTGAAGGTTACGTCAAATATCGAAAACAGTTTCATTCAGGCAAAAAAATCTATGTTTAGCCTTAAATACACCTAAAATACATTATGCTTGCTTTATGGTAGGGGTAGGGCATGCAATAGTTTAGTGTGCCTTTAGAGTGAAGTAATGTCAATCAGTTCACGTCTAACAAAAACCTATAGAAACTGTTAAACCTAATCAATAGTAAGTCAGCCATGTATAGGGTTGCAATTTTGCGTAAAAATCTGCAATACTTTAAAATTGTTTTTTCACAAATTTTGAAATTCATCTTCAAAATCATGAGGATCAATATCATTATTATAAGTTTGAATATAATTAGTCTTACAAATTAGACTGTAAATTAGTTTAACAGTTAGAAGTCAGTTATGCGAGAATTGTAAACTCTGTTACGATCTTTTGAATTATCGGATTCTACATGTTTAGAGAAATCGCTCAACAGAATGTTCAACACTATGTCTGGTTGCAGGAACTCCAAGAATAAGAGTTGCTATAATTGGGTTTAGAACCGGCCTACACTTTTGGGGTTTGTTTTCCCCATTTTTCAATAACATATACTTAAGTAAAACTATTATAAGCGTAATATTACAGTATAATATTCCTATAATTACACTCTGCGTATCCCTAGTCATGTATTATATTTTAAAGTGAAAGCATATCAATACTTTAAGTGTGAATTTAACACAATTCAGTACATCACTGTTCTACTCCTTTTTGTACCAGAAATCAAAAAAAATTTTATGGCTTTTGCTTTTCTGACACAAAATCGCTACGAGTATAATAACTAATAAGCATAACAAAGAGCGACATTAGTAACTAAAAAGAGAAGGCTATAAAGTTATTTATGATTTAGAGCAGTGATGCTTAACGTTCGAGAGTTTGATGCTCAACACCATTAGCACAGTATCCGAATTCGCACATGTCATACATATAAATACTGATGTATGTCTCTAAATATCTCTCAATAAATAGAAATTCATATATATTTTAAAAGTAAATATCTTGCAAGACATGAAAAGTAGATTTATACCTAATTTCTATATCTAAACGTCAATCAATTTCTATAAGAAATTTTGTGATTTATCTTATATTTGGTTTAAACATTTTGGCAGGGTTGCATTAATTTATCTCTGCAGTCTTACAGCGTTAATAAGCATGGTGAATTATGTCTCAAAATGATTGAATAAGTGTATTTTTGCTGTATTTTTGTATCTCTTAAAACTATTGAGACTGTGCATCAAACTTAAAATTAATTTGAAATTACTTTACTATGAAAATGCGTATGTATTCCTATGTATCGACAGATAATCAAGTGACTATAATTCATAGGCTTCTTGGGCTCATAGACCGGGTTGAAAATAAATTAATGTAAGGTTAATCTGGTAAAAAAATTTTACAAATCGGTTGGTAAGTGGAGTACAATTCTTGTGAGTTTCGTTGAATAGAAGGTGCCGTTTGTGACAGGAATTTTCCTTATTTAAACACTTATTCACAGTTAAAATAAAATAAATTAAAACTTGAAGTTAATTAAAATGTTATTTATTAATAAAACACATGCAATAACACAAGCTGTGAACGTGAGCTGACACGCGCTAAATGAAAGAGAACTTACGCATTACTATTGAATGTGTGCATAAATACATTTTTATGTGTAGGCTTTATTATAAGTTTAAAGCTACAGGTATTAGCTGTAAACAGTATAAGCATAGAGTATTAAAATAAATAACATTTTTGTTTTCGATACAAAAGTCAGTACTGTTTTCTTTTAGCTCATTATTTCATATAAAGTCTTCTATTTTTATGAAAATGAATATAAAAATGAATATAAATGTAAAGATATAACTTTAACATTACCTTAAATAGAATAAATACGTAACTTAGTATATGTTAAAAGAATATATTACATAATTATTTAGTGCACAGTAGGGCTACAATGCATGCATTGTATAATAAATAATCTTTGTTGACAAAACAAATCCATTTCTCTCAAAGAGATTTTAAACTTCATTATAGATCCAGAGCCAAACGGGAATAAAGTGTGCACTGCGTTCACGCACTCAATAATAAAGAATAAGAATATATTGTTAGGAAAAATTGCAATTTTATCTGTGTTAAGACTGTTATTGACATCTTTTTATTATTCACTTCAAGTGTTAAAAGTAGAGTTGGAGTAAAATTTTTTTAAATCAAATATAAGAAAGTAATTTATTTAGCAAATAATGTTATTTGCATTCAACTAAATTAAAACTCGTAACAGAATGTATTTTAACACAATCTGATAGTGTTTCCAAAGTTTGTTCTTTCTATCATTTTTTTATTTAATGATATTTTCTGTAATCAATTGAGAATGTTCTCAAAAGCTTTGATTGCATTAAATTTAAATTTCAAAGTTGAATAGAGTTGAAAATTTATAATTAATGCAAATTTGCTCAACTTTCCAATTGTAAAGCTCTGGTATAACTAATACGTATAATAATTCATTACTATATCTGATGTTTTGGACTGTCTTTTTTATTGATAAGTAAATCATTTATTTTTAAAATGAGAATCGATTGATAAGGAGTATGTTCTGCAAACTTACCAGATTCGTGATCATTATTGGCATCGAATTGGGCTTGAATTATGTTCAATGAAGGCGTAATGATTGCCGGTAATGTTCTCGCTCTAAGCATTGGTGGCTTTTCTTTCTTAACCATTGGCTGTGTTTTTTCTGTGACATGACTATAAATAAATAAATTTCAATACAGTTTAGCACAAAGTTTCTCTTTTCAAATAAGGCACGCAATAAAAAATAGAAAAAATTATTTTTATCATTATTTGTGTAAATATATTGAATGGAATAATCTTTTTAATGATTTTTCGACATTACTTACAAACTATTGAGCAATAGCTAAAAAATTTAATATTTAAGTATATTGACATATTTTGAATTTCAGTTATATAGAATATTCTGAGTTTGTATTTTATTTACTAATATAACTTTATTTAAAGTTACAGTAACTTCAATATTTGGACTCTATATCACCGCTATCTTAATTCAATAGACTCAACAACTTTATCATCTTTTTTATCAATATTTTGCGACAAGTTTTTTCAATTTTGATCAAATTTAGAATTGAGTGAAAGGGAGACTCTTTTTGGAACGATATGTTTGAATTGAAGCTTCAGTTCAATCAATTTCAATATACTATATGTAAACTAAAAATAAAAATCTATCTTCAAATATCTTCAATCAAAATTGAAGTAAATCTCGCAATTGTGTTACATTTGATTGAATTATTGGGCAATCTTTTCAACTTTCACTCAAACAAATCACGAAACAAAACATATAAAACATATCCAACAAATATCCAAGTGCAGGGGTTTTGTGAGCCCCAAGAAACTAATAGTTGTCCCTTCGACGAAGTGAATTATGGTCCTTACAATAGGACACCCCCTGAGTATAAACCCATTGTATTAGTTTGAATGAAGCTATTTGTTTGAGCAAATGTTTGTTTTGATTGCGATAATTTTTCTCAATTAATGGAAACAATATCCTGTTATAATAAAATCTCATGTTTAATTGCAGTTACAATATATTGCCGTTTAATCTAAAGAATCAATTTAATTGTTTTAAATGTTTGAGACTAACTCATTCAAATACTGAAACATTGCTTCAAACAACATGTTATACATCAAGACATTTAATATTATATAACTTATTATAAGTGTAAGATATAGTGTGTCCCTGTAATTGCACTTACATAAAAATGTTTTATATTATTGCAGTGCTTTACCTAAAATGCACAATTAATGCGACTTATCGGTCGTCAATTTGTTGTTTTTGGTGGTATTGCTTAAAACACAGATTATTAAATGTGAAACTTTTCAATCAAATATCAGTGCAATAAAATATTGTTCTTTATAAGTTAAAGTGCTGTGTGTAAAAAGAGCAATATGAATTTCATGGTTAAGTTATATAAGCTGTACTTTCTTCGGAATATGCTTTGAAGAATATTTGATTTATAAGACAGAATGTTTGCATTTTTATAGCTTTGCTTTACATTTTAAAATGTATGGTATATAACATTTTTGTATTGAACGGAATCACAGAACACCCTATTTATATATATTTATTACTGTATTTAACTTAAACTTCATTATTGGTGCATTTTATAACTTTATTACAGTTTAAAATTTGATTTTGGCTCAAAATCTAATAAAAAACTTCACTTTCATTAATATATTTATGGAATCTGTTCGTATTTCAATAAACCATTTTTCATTATAATGATAAGGCTTTACAATACTCAGAATTAGTGAATGTAACATAATATGAAAACGATAACTGCATTAAATGACATAAATTAGATTTTTTGACGCACAAGAATTTTGTTAAAACAATAAAAAATATTCAGAATTAAAGTTAACACAAAATAATGCATCAGTCGATTTACATAATTTTCTATTTTTTAAAGCCCGTTGTAATGAAACAAAGCCATAATTATTAAAATTAATTAATTACCCTAAAATTTTCTCTATTACGCGCACCATAGATAACGCGCACCACTAATTCTAAAAAAATTTCACTTTATTTATTAGATAACGCGTGCTTTATAACACTTTATGTATAACGCGCACCAGTTATTTTCCTAAAATTTTGACTTTTTTCATTGGATAACGCGCGCGTTATAGAGGAAATTTTAGGGTACTTAAAAGTATAACATTAATTGAGTCCAATCCAAACCTAAAATAATCGTATTTCAAATCTAAATAATTTCCAAAAACTCAATTCTTTAAACCATATCCATCATAATTGACCTTTTATGAACTTTTATGACCTTTTACGACCTTTTATGAAATCAACACACATCCTTTTAATTTAAATATATAGTATATAATACTTTAAGAATAATGTCAAAAATCTAATGGAAATATATTGTATAATAAAATTTTTGGATAAATTTGTTTAAACTCTTAGGCTTTGTGAAGATAAAAACTATTTCAAACATAGTATATAAGTTAAAAGAAGATGTATTTGTCTTTGTTGTGTTAAAATTCTAAGTATAAATTTTATTTATAAGCTTAGCTATTATTTGATTTTCACGAGAAATGCTTTTAAAGTATATTCAAACTTCACCAATAAATTCAACTCAAACTCAAACTTTTTGATATTTGAAACATGAGTTCCTTCAATACTAAAATATATTCATTTGCAGAACCATTGAAGAGAATCGATAGGACTGAAAATCGATAATATGTTATAAATGAACATTTTTATTAATAAAAGAAACGATTATTATATAAATGGAAAAATGCAGAAACAATTGTATGATTTTCTAAGTCAGGGTATAGCTATGGCCTCATTTTTTATGATCGATTCTTGTCTGAGAAGCTATTTATATGCTTTTTAAAAAAATGTTTGAAACGATACTTTTCGAGTTATTCGACTACAAATTTCGAATTTTCTACCAAATTAATTAATTTAAAAATTCATATTTAGAATGGGAGATAAATATCCGCAATAAAAAAGCTTTCACTATAATGTATCATAAAGCAAGGGCTCTTATATCCATAGCTCAAGGTCAGACAAGGTCAAAAATTTTAACCAAGCTACTTCAAAAATTTAAGCAACACGACGAAATAATTTTCTAAAATATATTTTTGAATAATGATAAAGACTATGAAATAATTTTCTCATTATCTCTTATAATTTTGATCAGTTTTTAAAATTTTATCTGTAAGACAGTGATTTAGAAAATAGTTGAATGTCAAAAGTGAAATTTTTCCATATACTAAAATCTATCCCACAACTAACATCTTTGCTTCTCAGTTGATTCTGAACAAGAATTTATCTTAAAAAAGTGGGAACCAATGCTACACCCTTACCATTTTTTATTATTGATATTTCAAAGTATTTTGATTACCATAAAGAAAGCATAAAAGTCTAATGTATTGATATCATATATATAGCAAACTTCTAAAGATCAAAATTCAAATTAATTAAATAAAAAATCTATTCATAAGTCTAACATAACTATGTTATCATTGATTTTTATTTAATCAAAATTTTCAGCCTAATTACGAAATAATTATATTCTTATTGTTCACTGATTTGCATAATAACATTTTGTTTCATTATGAAACGGAAAACTAAAATCTTTTTCTACTAGTAGTACATAAATTCCCAAACATTTCAAATAAGTTATTATAACGGAAAGCAAGTAATCATATTATTTATGGCCATATAATTCTGACTAATAGTTAGTGTTTTCCAATAATGTGCTGCAACTGCTTAAATATCGTAAACTACTGTAACAGTACTTTTCAGAACTTTTACACAATACAACTGTTTAATTAACAAAACAGAAAGGGTTAACATAACGGACACAACTATTTAAAGAAACATATCAGAGCCAATGCATAAATGATATCGAAGATTAAATAAAGTCTTTTGCTTTTAGGAGCCATAAAAAATTGAACGAAGCGCTAATGCATTAATTGAGTTTATTAGCTATACAACCAAAAAATCACTTCATGGGGAGCATAAAAACAATTGGACTTATTTAAAACAATCAATCTATTGAATGTTTAATGTGTTTTTTCCTGAATAAGCTTACGAATAATTATTGCTTAAGTTGTTTTCATCATTAATTTTCACATTATTTGTCAAAAGGGGAACGAGTTTATAACGAGGTCTGATTTAAATTAAAGTTATAAAACACTGTTATAATGAGTAAGGAATACTGTCGTAATTCAAATTTAGAGCTAAAAGATTTTGAAGCTTTGTTTGACAAATGCATTTACAGGTAATATACCGTTAGCATAAAAGTTATATTACTTCTAATGAACCGTTAAAAACAAAATTATATGATAGAGAATATAACAAAGTCATAAGTAAAACATTGTCCCTGAACTTTATTTCTCTATTTTTTTTTTTTGATCAAATTAAGTCTGTTTATAGAATAGAATATTTTAGACCTACAGATATACGATACAGATATACGATACAGATATACGATACTCTCTACGTACTAGTAATCATGTTGTAATCCTATGCTGTATTTATTTAATTGTGATCTAACTTTTCTATAGTGATAAAGAGATTTCAATTCGAGATTTGACTTTACAATGAATTTTATTCATTGAACCTAAAATTTTTATTTGCATAATAGAGAAATTGAGTCCTTTAAGTTAGTGGTATATTTGCTTTTCCTTTTGAAAAGAAGTAAACTAAATAAATATATAAATTTTTAAATGTACTGTACGTACGTCATGCTTTTGAATGAATTAATGGTAAATTTATTTCTCTTGCTGTGTGTGTTCGAGTAATGATTCAATAATAGGAATAATGATTTGATATCCGGTTTGCATTTTCTTTAATTTATAACACTATGTCTCACAAGAAATTATTTGTATTGAAATTAATATTCTTAAAAATCGATTTGAACATTGTTTCAATCTATTAAATATTGAGTTGAAATAGTGGATCATTTTTTAAATTAAAAATTCTTCGATGAAATAGAATACAAGTATAAGCGATAACAAAATAGAACTAAAGTAAGGATACAATTGAAACACTTTCTGATTTTATAAAGGTTACAAAATTGACTTCAAAGCTAACTCGTAAGAGGCTTTATATCTCACTCGAATGAGTAGCTTTAGTGCTAATACCTCTTCACTCTTAGCTCAGAAGAACACTTCACTTTGCATTTTAAGACGAAGACATACTAATATCTTATTTTCAATTCAATGAACTAAAATTTCAAAAATAAAGATCAATAAATTGTTAGTTTTGAAAAATAGTTATTAGACTTAATATTTAGTTAATTGTATCGATCAATCAAATATTTTAGTGCAAAAACTTGTATAGACTTCTGTATAATACACATAGTATTGAGTTTTGCTTTCATTTTTATTAATGCTTTAATTTGAGTTCAAAGTTAATTAGTTTTAATATTATTGTTGCGTGAAGTCAGGCAACTGATAATCAACAGTCAGTAGTTGAACAACGAGTTAAATTTATTGGTTTCAATTGAGGAGATGATAACTAATTTATAACATTCTGACAAATGAGTTCATAGTATTGTTTTTCATATTAATTTCACTCTTAAAAGATAGTCATCATATCGAAGCAGAAGTTTAGGTTAATTGAATAGAAATTGTCAATAGTATCTGACAGCAGGCTATAGTGAGACTATTGATATTTACATCTTTAATGATTGAAATTGAATATTTATACAATCATTAGTCAGATAACATGATCATTTCAATGAAAATACACTACCAATGAGATGAATCAAATCGATTTAATTCGTAATAATTTGATATTTACTTTTGCGGGTGTAATACTTGAGTTACTCTATTGACAAAGTAAGAGTCATTCAATTATATTATCTCATATTTGTTCAATCAAATATAGTTATGGTCTTATTGTCATACCCTATCAGTTCATAAGATCAGGTATAAGAAGATGATTGTAGTAATTGTTAGTAATAGACATACTTATTATGTTTATAAAGCACGCCATAAGTATATATTGCTCTTGTATTCGGTATTATAAGGAATACTGTATTACTAGTAAATAGGATTTTCAGTTCATTGGAAAAATTTTGGAAACAATTAGTTAATTGTTAAGAGGATTTATTTTGTTTTTCAGCAAAAAGTATTTTTCCTCTTTTTAGGTCAAGTTTTATTTTATACAATCGAATAATTACTGTTTGTCGAAAATTATTGGACTCATGAGTTTGAAAATTACACAAATTAATAACATTTCGATCGTTAGTTTCAATTACTATTTCAATGTAAACATAATAAATAGCTATAGGACTAACATTATGATAGATTAGTCATAAAAAGACAATCAAATAGGAAATTCTCAGAAAAGTTCAATTGTATTTCTAAGTCAATGGCAATCTCAATACATGTGGGTAACAATTAAATTTTTATTTTGTTTTTTATTCAAAATAGGCAATGAATAAAAAATTAACGATTCCGTTAACTTCTTTATTATACTCTGTTTTAATTTATTGCACAGTAAGTTTACTTTATAAGGAAATTAAAAATTATTCTAATTATAGTCATTGTAAAGAAAAGTTATGATCTAATATGTTAATGAAGTTTAATGAGAAACAATTCCAACATTTTAATAAAAAAATAATTATTATTTATAAAATTCTAAACACTAATTCATCCAAATTGAATCATCGACTCTCTATTTTATTATTTCATAGCATAAAAACTAGTCTTATATCTAATTTATATAAAATCGCAAATTATATCATACAATAGTTCAAAACATTTATTCCATGACTTCGTCGTTTTTGTTTCTTTAATATTGTTTTATTTCATAAATTGCCTTACATTTAGCTTTATATTAGTATTAGGTATTATGCACTACCGCTCGCTTAAACATAAAGCATTCAATCAGATGTAATAATTAAAATTGATTAAAGTAAGGTCAGAGCTTCCCAACAAAAGCTAATTTTTCTTCTGTAGATAACTTAACATTAAATTAAAGCATTAGTTAGTTTTGTGATAATACTTAAAAATTGAAGTCTTATCGGAAGGTTTATTCTGTTGAATGACTGGAAAATTTCTTTCTAATGAATGTTTGCAGAAAGAGAGAAGAAATTGGAGAAGAAATTCTAGAATTTCTAATAATTTTCGTCACTAAAGCTAAGCACAGTTAATGCTAATGAATTCGTCACTTTTAATGAGCTTACATTAATTCTTGCAAATTATTTATTTTAACTGATGATATATTATCGCAAAATTTTAATGAATTTTATGGGTTTAGCTCTAAACTCATAATTTACAATTAGAAATAGCTTTGCGTTTGTTTATTATTACAACTAAAATACAGAAATACAATACTTCCAGGAATGCAAGTGCAACACAATTAATTCATTTAATAGTACTCAGAATTTTGTTGAGCAAATCATTTTGGACAATATGATAATTCAAAATTCTAGTTTCAAATAATGATTACATTCTAAATATTAGATTTTAAGTGATTCTGAAATTCTGTGTTTACCTTAAAATAAACTAAACGACTATATCAGCATTATTTCCAACAAAACCGTAACGGGTGGGCAAAAAAATCTAGACTTAATTCAATTTCCATTTGTTAGAATTTAGTAATGGTTCAAATGGTTCAGTAATGTAATGAATTTAGTAATGCATGAAAATTTTGAATTTAAAACTACATTATATACAAAATTAAGGGGTATTTATGAATAACGGCTAAATGTGATTTTTCTTCACAATTCCGGATCCGATTTCGGACACTCTCTAAAAAAAGTGTGACAACATTCGGGTCAACTTTACTGATACAAAGCCTAAT
>JAQGAM010000662.1:0-11659 GCA_034697665.1 Nanhermannia comitalis
ATTGCTAACAAAGAGTCAGCGGTCAGTTGGGTTCTGACGACGATTAGTCTCGGAGCTGATCGAAAGCTAAACCATTTTTACAAAATATAAAAATGAATGTGAAGTGAATATGCTGTGTATGATCTCTATTAAAATATATATGTTAAAAACCAGCAAAAAAGTTTAAAATATGTCAAATAATAAGCAAAATCTATATTATTATTTAAAAATGATATCAGTCTATGCAACATAATTAAATCCTTCACATTATCCGTAAATATTTTTGTAGAGCAGTACTATTTTAAGAAATGATTATTTTATTTTAAAGTTAATTAGATTATTGCGTTTTAATAGTATTTTATTTAATGATGTTTTTGATTAAAATTTTCAAAAAGAGTGTGATATTTATATGAATAAAAAGTCTATTTTGTTCCAGACAAGGAGGGTTACCCAAAGGTGAGTCGATGATTTCGCTGAAACTTATATCAAATTTCATACTATTAAAAAAAATTTTGGTATAGGAATTGGCTGCCATTGTCATATATTTTAGTCAAAACACCCATTCTCTTATATAAATGTAATATAATAATTAAGTAGTTTCGGGTATGGTGTATCAATTGTTCAGAATAATATAAGAACCCTATATATACTGTTTAATAATTTTTTGTCCAATTATCTTTCAAGTTATTCGACTTTTATATCATTATCATTGACAATCAATATATGATACTGCATCATTTATATCAATGAATCAATCAAATTACTCATATATGAATATCTCTTATTTTTAACTAAAATTTTTAAACAAAATATATTTGCTTCTCATATGATTTTGAATAAGAATTGATCAAAAAAATCTGAACATTTGATACACCACATCCGAAACTGCTCACTTATTATGTTACTTTTATATAAGAAGAATGGGTGTTTTGACTAAAATATATGACAATGGCAGTAGATTCCTATACCAAAATTCTTTATTTTATTGGTATAAATTTTGATATAAGTTTCAGTAAAATCGTCAATTCACCTTTGGGTAACCTTCTTTGTAACAATTATAATTTAGTTTTTTATAACGTAGAAAAATTTAATATACACCATTTTTAGGCTTAAAATAATCGAATTTTTACAAACTTATTTAATAATACACCATACTATACTAAGGTTGGGCCGGTGCCAGAAAAAGTATGTAAACTGTATTTTCAGAAAAGTATTGAGTACTCACAACTATTTATCAGAGTACTCGTCAATTAACGAGTACTGATTAACTGACGAGTATTCCCAACTACTTCAGTCGGTTAATTGTAGTTATGAATATTTTTTATTTTAATTTTACCCTTACTTAAGACAAATTAGAAGTAATTTATATGTTTTACTCGCGATATTCATTAACAACAGATATTTTTTTTATTAATAAAATATAAATTAAATTCATTAATAAATTATCACAAAATTGTCAATACTCGTAATTAGTTGTAAGTTACAACTTGTAACTCGTGATCATCCGTAAAAGTGAATAGTGGGTAATTCAATAATG
Source organism: Nanhermannia comitalis (assembly GCA_034697665.1). NCBI lineage: Eukaryota > Metazoa > Arthropoda > Arachnida > Sarcoptiformes > Nanhermanniidae > Nanhermannia > Nanhermannia comitalis. Next base: position 1,517 of record JAQGAM010000662.1, read on the forward strand.
TTGGCACCGAGTACTCGTAGTTATCCGGATACTATTCAATAACTACTGGCACCGGCCCAGTCATATACTATAATATTATTATATTATACTTAGAGACCTCAATATTATATGAACAAATTTTTTTTGTCACCACGTAATTCAGATAAAAAGTCAATCTGCGGAACAATTAAATTATTAGCAAAGTATAGATTTATTTAATATATTTTTGTAATTTTAAGATTAATTTATAGGTAATTTTATATTATATTAAAGAAAAATTTAGTTAATGTGCTTAAGACACCACAAATAATATGTGAAAAATAAGTCATATATTTTTTTAGTCAAATACAAACAGTCAAATAGTCAAAGTAAAAGTCAAATAAATTAGTTACAGATTTTGTCAAAATATTCTCAAATGGGATGACCTATGCCCAATCAAGTGAAGGCAGCTTTACCAAAAAATGGGCATGAGAAATAAGTGCGAACACCTTTAATGGGATGTGCTTCATTTAATAAACATGTTACAATTTCATAAACATTTAATTTAATTATGAGCATAACATTAATTTTATTTAAATTAATTAAAGAACACTATTTTGTTTAATTATTCCTTATTTCTTTAATTATAACTCATACTAATGGAAATTTGTTTAATTTTTATGTTGGATATAACAGATGCATATGCAATTATAGGTGATTAAAAAGTTGTACAAATGCTTGTAGGCAGGGGGGGGGAGAGTTGAAAATGTTTCTTTACACCTATTCTATATGGATGAACCCAATAATAGTCAAATAATTTGAAATAAACTCACATAATTCTCAAATAAAAGTCACATAATTTTGAGGTCTTTGATTATACTACAGAGTAATAAGAAACTAATATTATATTCTATTGATTAACAATTTTTAAAGCATTTGTTTGCTAACTGGTATTGAAAATGGAACAAAAAATTTAATTTAAAAGTTAATTTCTTTAAGAGTCATTAAATATATTTAAACATTGATTAAAAATTAAACGACTAATAGTGCAGTTTAGTGCAGTTTAGTGCAGTTTATATATAGATAGCAGTTTTTAATTTTTTTTGTTGAATGCAGTTTGTTTTAGTCTATGAAGCTTTATTTGAATTGTCAATAAACTCGAAAATCGAACAAACTTGCTTAAATTATTTCGCACCTAAAAATAAACTGGCGGTTCTAAATCGCCAATAATTGAGTTTAATTTTTTTGAAACTCCAATAATTTATGAAATATGGTTACGAATAAAGCACTAAAATTTTGTGTAAAAATATTTTTTAATAAAAAAGTTATCGACATATTGCTAAACCTTCTTAAATTATTTCGTACTCTTTTCTTAACTAAAGTGATACATTTTTTAAGTAAAATGATATCCGATATAAATCCCCTCTCAACTGGTGAAAGTGGATATTTAAAGTTATGGCTTCAAAACTATTATCAAACATCAGATAGTACTTTGATCGGCAAAAAATACTATAATTATGTAATTTTATTCATGATTGTAATACTTGTTCGGACTGTAAAAATGCTTTCTTTAAAAAAATTAAGATGCGATCGAATAGATATCTATTTGGGCAGTTTTGCGCCTCTTTTAGACGGTCCGCACCTCTATTATGAGTTGCTTATGCTTATGTGGACAATAAATGTAATTGGAGTTTATTATTTTGCACTTAACCGAAAACGCAATGAGTTTCAATGGCTTGAATTATTTGGATCCTTAAATGGATTTATGGATCAATGCATAGATGGAGTCAATAATCTAGAATTTATTGAGAAATTTAAACGTATGACAAAAATAGGTTATTTCATATCACACAATAGCATAGGTCTTATCACAATATCCGCAATGACAGCAATCACCGTAACGTTTTATATAAATTATGAATCCTATGATTTCTTTATATTTGGCATTATCTGGACATTGATTTGGGGCGTTTGGAACCATTATGCGTGTCTTGTCATTTATTGGTTTCCGTCCTATTTCTATATAATCTGCTATTATTTTAAAACACAACTTCACTTCATAGAAGTTGAAATCAAACGCATAAAATACAAAAGTTCTGATATAAATCAACTTCCTATACAACTAAAAGAGATGTTTTTGCTAAAAGCTTTTGCAAAACATCAAAAAATATGTCAAAAATTGACAGTTTATAACAATTACTGGAAAAAATATTTAAGTCAAACATATATCATATTTTTCATAATAATTTCCTTTCTTTCTTATTTATATTTTTTTACTGAAATGCTGTTTCTGCCTAAGTTTGTGTGGACTATTATATTACCATTACATATGTCCATACTCGTCGTCCTTACATATTCGGCCTCTTCTGTATCCCATTTTTCAATAACAAGTTATAAACTTTTGCAAACTATTGCGCTTCAGAACTTTTCAATTAAAACAAAACTTAAGGTTTGCTTAATATTTATTTATATCTTAATTTAAAATGACTTAACATTTAATTTTTAACTATTTTTAAAAGTTAATGAATTTTATTGAAAAACTGAGTGAAGGTAAACATGGGTTTACATTCATCGACGGACAGTTAATTACGAGAACAACATTTCTAATGGTAATGACATTAAAATATTGTCTTCTTTTTTCATGAATTAAACAAAACTAATTCCAGGTCTTAACAAATGCTGCGCTTTACTTCATCCTTATTGTTGATAAAACTTACTTAAATATTAAGTAACAAGTGGGTCCGGTTGGTCCGGAACTTTTCTGTAACTCGGTTACTGGTCATTGGTCACTGGTCACTTTTTGGAAAAATGAATAGTCAGTGACAGAGCTGGCCAAGGGGGTGATAATACCCCAAATGCGTCGAAATTTCACCTTGGTCCCCGTTTGATATTTAGAAACCCCTCCAAGAATCTTTACCAAAAATTTGAAAAAAACTTTAGCTTGACCCCACCCCTGAGATTAAAAATAGTTATTAAAAATGTGACTGAATTATAAAAATTATATTTAAACTTTGTTTAAGTTATAATCTTTGTTTAAAAAACAAAATCTTTTTAAACTATAGGTACGCTTTAAATTTAAACGGATAAACTCATTTTAAAACCTAATGCTAAAAAACTTACATGGATTTAAACTTAATTTATTTTTAATAAGTACGCATTAAGAGTACTTTAATTTCGTGTAGATAAACCGCACCATTAAAAACAACCCCAATTTCATTAAAAGTCGGAAAACACCATTGAGAATAACTCCTTCCTATAAACCGCAGGCATCATTTTCTTAAGATTTTACTTTTTCTTCAGATAAACCGCGGTTTATATACACGAAATTAGTGTATTATCGAGAATTTTGTTTTTTGACAAGTAAAACGCTTATTAACTAATGAGGGCATTATATATTATTATATAAAAAATAATGTTTTTCTTTTGAGGCTAATTATTAAAAAGTTAAAAGTCTTTAAACTGTATTCAAACTTGAATCGAAAATAAATTACTTTTCAAGAGTCAATTTTCTCATTTAATTTCTCAGTCAATTAACTTTAAATATTTCTATGAAAACTAAAAAGCAAAGGTAATCATTAATTCATTGATTTTTCATTCGATAATAAGCTAAAAACATTATAAAAAAATAGAAATTATTATGAAATGATTCATATTTTAATATACAATACTAAAAAAATAAAGGAATATAAAAGTAATATTAAAGTAAGATTATATTTTTAATGTGCTATTAATGATGTTGATAATATAATGAAGCAAATTTAATTAATCAATAAAAATATTAAAATTATTTAATTTCACCGTTATTTCAGAGCAGACAATATGTGCATTTTAGGTATCCTAACTCATTTTTAAACACTTAAATTTTTAAAAAAAATTGAATTACTATTCTCCGTAATTCATTTGAACATGATACAACATTTTCTCCAGCCAATAGGGTGACCAGGTTTATAAGAGTCCAAATCTGGACAGCTTAAAAAATCAAAGGGGGGTACAAAAAATAATTTTTTTATTAATTCTTATTTTAAGAAAACCTCAAAGGTGTACCAAGCAGTGGATTTGTGAAAATAGCTCAAAATCTGGACGGTTGGTCACCCTACCAGCCAACTTCTTTCCAGAATATGACAGAGTGAGCTTGAAATTTTTACAAGGGGTCCGTATCGACTTGTGCTTATTGTTCGTATGGCAACTAATCGAATATTTGTTTTTAATTAAGTGCAAATCGAATTTAATGTAATTCATTATAATTTTTTTATTTCTCGAAATTTTTCAGCAAACACTCAGCCATTAAAAATCCGAATATTTTTGTTTGTAAATTATGTTCAAATATCAATAGATTGATCGACACATCTGAAAGTCAAAAAAATATTATTCTTTCTGTATTTGAAATGATTTTCATGTCTTTACAACAATTGGCTCTCATCTTATTTCTGGTAATGTTTTCTATGCATTGATTTTTTTAACAATCAATTGTTAGCATAAGTTTAGACTCAAGTGAAGTGTTGACAGTTCTGAAACTCTATTCAATTAAGAAATATTAGAAAAAATATTCTAAAAATTATTGAATAAAATACTTCTATTATATTAATTAAACACAAATAAAAAACATATTTATTACTCAAATATTAATATTACAGAAAAAGTTATATTTTTAGTAAAAGAAAAACAAGAGAAAGTATACAGTCTATGACTACAAAGCGCGATCCCATAGTAAAGCATTATTATCGGTAGTTTTCCGTCCTTAACTTGACCACTGGTCACTGGACACAGGCATTTGTGGTCATTTTATAAGTTCTCAGGGACGCTGATTATGAATATGAAATCAGTTTTTTGATAGCTCTTACCGTTTTCGAGATCTATTTGGCAACAGACAGACGGACAGACAGACGGACATAACAAATCTATAAGCGCTCTTTTAGATCGCGCTAATTATTTTAAAACACATACAAGAGTTGAAATACTGTTTAATATCTATGAAATTATGTCTCTATAATAGAGTAAAATGTCTTCATATTTGGTCACATCTTATGTTTAATTAATAATCAATTAATAAATTTTTCGGCAATTTATTGAATGATTTCATATCAATCACAGTAAAGCAATTATCACTGTCTTCAATACCAATACACCCTTTATTTTTTGAGTTTTACTTTAGTTTTGTATTACATCGTATATTCATATACAGTAAAGGCAAGTGATAGACTCTTAAATCTCTCAAATAATATATATTTATATATCATTTCAAATCATTAAGATATTAACTTTTATTTAAGTGAACTCTTAAATAGTTCTCAATTAATTTGTTTTTATTTAATTTTTACATTTAATAACTTTATTGTTATTAAACATTTTTTCATTTTTATTATTCATATGAAATACAATTTACCAAGTATAACAGTATATTAAATCTAATGTTAAATGACTGGCAACGCAATAGTGAGAGCCATCACATGGAAAAGGGGGAAATTATTTAGAGCTTTATAGTATTCATATTTGCCTCACTTAATAAATTGCTCAAATCGAGTTAGCTATTGGTCCCCTTCATCTCTATTTTCCCCCTTTAGCACAGGATGGCAGGCCTATAGCTTTCTCAGACAAGGCTATCCCATTTAATATACTGTTATACTTGGTCTAATCCCTTTGGGTATTAAAAATCTTATCATAGTTTCTTGAAATAAGGAACTAAACATAAAGTGGTCGATGTGTACTTCTATTAACAAACTCTAGAATTATTTATTTATTAAAACAATTAATGATTTTAAGCATACTTTCAATTAATCTTTAATAATTGTAAATGAATTGAGAACACGAATACATTATTAGAACATAAGTTGTGTTCTAATAATTTCTGTCTAATGAATAGTTATTGTCAGAGCTAAAGATATCAAAGAAACCTTAAAAATGGTGAATAATTATTTGCATATTTTAATAGAAATTTGATTAATTGGAGTACAACGACCTCTCCTTCAAGTGAACCTCAAGTAAAAGCTCTAATTACAAAAGAAAATTGTCAAAAAAAACTAAGGCGTGCGAAAACATTGAAGCAAGTTTAGTATTTTGTCCATAATTTTTTTGTTAAAAAATATTTTTGCATACAATTTTAGTATTTTATGCATAATTATATTTCATAAATTAGTGCAGTTTCAAAAAATTTTAAAACTCAATTTTTGACCAGTTTTGACCGTTTTGACCACAATTCACTTTTTAGATGCGAAATAATTTATATAAGAATATATAGTAAGTAAACTAAATTATCCCATTCGTATGGAATTAACATTCGAACCATTTAAACATCAGATTTATATGAAGTCGTCTTAATTACTGTTATGAATGACTTTTAAACGTTCATTTCACGTGATTTTAATAGTTTAAACTATATTATTAAAAAAATTGTGTGTGTTTTAATTTTTTACAACAATAAGATTAAGATTTAGTAATTTCAAAAAAGGCAAAAGCAGTGTAAAGGCTATAACTAGAGACGAGACTTTCGGGAGCCAAAAAGTGACTTTCGGGAGACAAAATGGCATTTTCGGGAACAAAGTAGAAACAATCCTTTTTAGTAAAAAATGATTTTTAAAGTATATAATGTTAATTTTATTGAAAATTCCAAATTTGAATACAATGCATTCAATTAAATGAAGTCATTCTATTTAATCATAAAGTGTTTAAATTGTTAAGCTTTAGGAATATATGACAATGGATTTTGCTTAATCTCACTCAAATGCCTTTTATTAAGAGTTAATTCTAAGAAATATTGATATAAAAACATGTTTCTACTCAAGAAATATTTGATTTCAATACTTTAATAGGAAAAAATAAGCTAAAAAGCTTCAAATTTGAGAGAAAATCATGAAATTCGGGGGAAAATCTTCAATCTCGGGAATTCGGGAGAAAAACTTGAAAATCGGGAAATTCGAGAGTCTTAAAATTAATTTTATGTTTTTTAAAATCATATCTATGACCCTGGAGATTATTTCAGCTTATTTTTCAAATTCGGGAAATCGGGAGGTTCCCGAAAGTCTCGTCTCTAGCTATAACAATGCTTTTTAAATACTGGATTTTCAAAAATAATATTCCACGGGTTAATATCAGTTATATGAGTTGTGTAGCAACTAGAGCTTCAGTAGTTTTTTAATTTAGAAGACAGTATTTAAAAGCATTGTTATAACATTTACAGTGCTTTTGCCTTTTTAGAAAATCTTTTATAAAAAAAAATTCAATCATATTTTTGCAAAAATTTTTATTATATTATTGCGGAATCACACAGAGACAGGCGGACTGATACTATTTTTTTTTTTTAATAATATAAGTTTTAGAAATAAAACAATAAAATTATTTAACATTGTAATAATCAGCCATTAATAATGATGAGCTCACACAAAATGATCTTTAGCTTAATATTTTGGAGTGAGCTTCAACTTGAGCTTATGCAAAAAATTGTATTTTTAAAATATATAATTTTTGAAAATATTTACATTTAATACCAATTGAAGTGCAAATGACAAACTAGAGATAAATTTTTATTGAAGAGCAGTTACCAAATGAACAACCATTTGAAACATTAAAACTTTATAATTTTGATTTTCAATACGTTCAATACATAATAATATAGTTAATAAAAAGCTTTCTTAAAAATATTTGTATAAAAGAGTGTAAGACTAGAAACTAAATTTTCCCCTCGACTTAAAAAATCCTAAATTTGTTACGTTATGCAGAGCTGAGGCCAAGTTTACATAATTCTCAATAATGATCGGCTCATAAAGAATTTGACAAATATTATCACTATTGTTGCCATTATTGTTAGTACTATTGTTATTACCGGTATTATTGTTATAACAATTAGTTATATTACTATTATTGCTGTGAATCTGTTGAACAGTATTAATGATACACTCATTGAAGTCATTGATGTCATAGTTATTCTTATTTGGATGTGAACTAAACGCTACAAGCAATGGATGAGAAGTCAATGTAAGCCATGGAACTGACGTGGACCACGGGTTCCACTTGTGAATGAACTGTATTTGTTGGCCTCTATTCCATAGACAACGGATTCCCAACTGATTACGAGATCTTTTCAAATAAGAAAATAATAGAATTATTAAATTTGATAAAACTGTACAAAAACAAGTCATATAATATAATACGGTATAAGCGATCCGTCCGGGTATTTAAGTTCTCCGATTGTGATCACATCGAACTCAGACAATGCATATCTTTTATATTCAAGTAAATTGAAAACTATTAAGTCGTATTTCATTACAATTAGTGAACGGTCGCAAACAAATAGTAATCGCTCTTTTTCAGTGTCCCAGTGATCGATCCTATCATAGGATGGAGAGATGGGGTGTTCAATACATATATCACTTTTAGATAAGTTATGATAATGTAATACAAATTTATTCAAATCATTTCTAATGATGATTAACAGCTCTAACAAAACACTGTACAGTCCAATGCAGTACTGGTGCAGTACTTGTGCAGTGCAGTACTTGTGCAGTGCAGTGCTCTTTAAGAGTGAATCAAAACCAAAAATAATTAGTTTTATTAAATATTAGAGACATATGTAATCTGTATTTAGTAAATGAAAATATATAAGTATTGTAAGTATTGTAATACAGAGTTAAGAGCCAAACACCACGAAGAGCGCCGTCCAAGTGATCCAATATAACAGGTTTGCACTCTTGAGTCGCTCTTTCAATGACTCCCAGACGGACTGCGAAGAAGTCATTCATATCATTGTCTAATTGTTTGCTTCTCTCCATTGCATCACAAGATTGTCTCATATTTGTTGCCATCAAATGGTCGTTCACTTCAATACTGGTCTCATTCGTCTCAATAATGGTCTCATTTCTATCACTCGATGATAGAGATAGTGTTGCGCCTGAAAAGCATTGGTCTTCGCTTTCATCTGAAGATAATTCAGACATTATTGCGGATAAGCTTTCAATTATTTATTAATATCTCATAAACATTAATAACAAATTACTATAAATGTTAAACGAGTTCAATAAGTGTTTAATAATATTAATAATTACATAAATAAAGATGTCATCAAATTGAGAAACTCCTCAAAGAGATGTCCATTAATTACGTTATACTTACCTTATACTTACCTTATACTTACCTTATACTTACCTTATACTTACCTTATACTTACCTTATACTTACCTTATACCGTTATGCAAAAAGGGGTGGGTTCGGGTCAGAGGCATATGTTCCAAAGTGCTATTTAGGTCATACCTGCACAGCACCCCCGCCCCAAAAGAAATTTGAAAGTCAAAAATTTGTGATTATTTAGTCGGCAAAACGCGTTGGTTGGGAGTAAATGCCAAATCACTAAAATAGTCTCACAAAACAGGACAGTTTTGACCCCTCCCTCACATTTTCAATAAGTTTTCAAATGAATTGAAAGGTGAGGACCTGTGCAGGTATGATTTAGGTATAATTTAGGTATGATTTAGGTATGATTTAGGTATGATTTAGGTATGAAGAGTATGAATAAGGTATGAATAGCATTGTTTACTTTTTTTTTATAAACTTTGAAGCAAAAAAAAATTACAGAAATTTTTGTTGAAAAAATAAATGAATAAACAAAAAATGTAACTTCCACCATCAAAACTAACTCGTGTTACGAATGTGTTACAATATTTCGTTTTTGCCCAACACCTTTAATTCAACTGACTTTAGAACTTTATATTAAACTATCGGTGGATTTAATTTACAAATGCATTGAACCGAAGTTCAATCAACATTCTTACAACGGAATGGACTCAAAATACAAGAAAATAATAGTTTTAACAATTTTTTAAACTGCACACAATAAAAAATTAATATATGATATGGTATTTGAACAATTTCTAGATAGTAAAACAGAAAATATAAGTAATTATAATCGGTTATAATATCAAGAGTTTTAATTATTAGTTATAGACGGTTATAGACACTGTACTAATGGTGGATTTCGGTCGGTAACCAAATTTTGCCTAATATATGACCGCCCAAATCAAAAGTGTATTTTTGTCATAGCATAGCATAGCTTATCAAATTTGACCGAAAAGATAATTATTATTGATATATTTTTGTGAATATATTTCATAATTATTTATTGGTTCAAAAAATGAGTGAGAGTGAGAGTGACGTAATGCAGGAATGAGACTAAAACTTAAAAGGGAAGTGTCTCATTGC
>JAQGAM010000663.1:0-11653 GCA_034697665.1 Nanhermannia comitalis
TTAGCCTCTATTAATACGTGAACCCCGCCCTGACCCCCTCCCTTGGAAATGTCTGGGAATGCATGCTTTGATTAAAATGAAAATCAGAGATTAATGAAAATGCAATGATAATAAAATGAAGACAATTTTATTACTACAATAGCATAATCTTGAAAGCATGTTTGCTATGATTACGTAACTTTGTTAATCTCATACTTGAAACCCCACTTACAAGGCGAGCCACGTGTGTTTACCCAGTGTCAAGTTAGTCAAGTTCATGAATAGTTCCGTATTGTTATAAAATTGTCTCAGAAAAGTTGAGTTTTTGACACAGCTCTACATATCTTGTTTACCTATACTTGACTTATAATGCAGATTGCATTTTACATGTTGCTATTATAAATAATATTAGCTAAAAGTTTTAGCTAATTTTTTAATTTTGAATAAGGAAATCACTTAAATTCATTACGAGTTGACATAATTGTATTTTGCTATAAAGTGGGTCTAAAATAGCGTCGCCAACCGTAATTGTTTATAATTCAATTTTAATTCCTACTATTAATTATTCTCTCATATTATGGGGCTTTACATACAGTGATCACATGCATAGAATTATAACATTACAAAAGAGCGCTGTAAGAGTTATATCATTTTCTAAGTACAGCGCAAATAGTGAAGCAATTTTTGCAAATCTAGGAATTATGTCAATAAGGAAAATACATTTATATAATAGCTTATTATTTATATATAAATCACTCAACTCTTATTCAAAAAGCTTTTTTAAACTCAAAACATTCAGATCTAGTTCAAGAACTTCAAGTGGTTCTTGTGTTGAAATACCTTTTACTCGATTAACAGTTTTTGAAAATACTATTTCTATCAAAGGCGTAAAATTATATAATAATGTTGATAATAGCATAAGATCTGCGGAAAAAGTTGTAAAATTTTGTTGTTTTACTGAAACACTCTATCGATGATATTTTTAATTCATGTAAATCTTTGTTTTAATATTTAATTTTTAATTGTATTAATTTTAAATGTATTATATTTTAATTGAGAGGATCTCACGGAAGAATAGCTTTTAGCTAATTGTGTAAATTGATGTTCAATTGAAACTAATCAAAACAAATAAATGTTGATTTGTTTCAATGCATGAAAGCCTGCTTTTTAAACAACTTTAAAAAATATAGTGTTGAAAAAATTTCGAAGTTGTTTAAAAAGTAGGCTTTCATGCATTGAAACAAAGCAACATTTATTAGTTTTGATTAGTGACTTATAATTATGATTATATTAAAAGGGCTTTTCAGGATTTCAATAAAATTATAGATTAAGTGAATTATGATATTCAGTTCAATAGTGAAATAATATACACAATTTTAGAAATTATTTAAATTAATCAGATTTATTAAATAGACCAATGAGTTTATTTATTATATTTTTAATTAATAAAAGGAGAACACACACAAAAAATTGTTTGCACTAATAGTAGATTTATTACAAATCGGTTGCATTAGATATTTGTTGTAATTCTTGGACATAAATCAAAGTGAAATTATTCTTTAATATAAATAGATTTTTGAGTTTTCGAATAATTTAATAGAACGGTTGCAAAAAGTCATTGATTAATATCATGTTTATTGAAAAAATATATTTGAGTAATAGAATATAGTAATAAAGTATATGCAAAAAATATTTATTAAATTAATGATATTTTTGATATAACTTTTAATTAGTTGAAGAAAATAAATAAAGTTATTGACTGATATCATGATTATTGTGAAAAGATTTTTGAGAAAAAGAATAATATAATAAAGTTTATGAAAAAAGGTATTCATTGAATTAATGATTTTCTTGATATTATTTTTAAATAATAAATGAAAATACATGAATAAATCGGTTGCACTAATAGGTGATAATCCGAACCAAAGTGAAAGAATTCCTCCACAATTGTATATCAAATTATTGTAATCAGTCTTTAATGTTTCGATATATACAATACGAGGGGATTTAGATGGGATTATCTCTAATATAGTTTCATTTGAATGTGATTTTATGTATGAAACTTTTTTCTCTAAAGTGACTTTTTTACACTTGTTTGCAATAATCATAACTTTCCTTAATCAGCATATTTGTAACAGTAATATTCGCAAATACATTAATTTCACAAAATTTATATCTTTGTTCATATAAATATCGCTCAAATTCAAGACGTATGTCAAGATTTGTAACCGATATACAGCCAATGGTTTTATTTAACTCGTAATAAAATTTATCTATAACACAATATTCGCTGTTTTCATAAATAAAATAATCAAAATTTTCTTCGAGAGAACAGCCGTTCTCTGAATTTACGCGATTTTTGAAAAACTGACGAGAAAACCGCTTTTATTATTTTATTTCTGACAATAAATATTTTTTGGTCGTTATCTGCCGGTAGTATTAAATTGGAAAATAAAAATTGATGCGGATATAATGCAATTCTGATTCCTTGAATTCTGTTTTGATCGAATAGTTTATTAATCCTATAATTCAATCCATTATTTGTTTAAACTAATATGACTTTAATAAATATATTATTATTGAATTCAGGTTTTGTTTATCGTTTCCTAATTTTATCTCTGGATATCTTTAAACCCATAACTCTTTTGAATTTTACATTTTTATTATTGGGTACAATTTTAGTATATTATCTACTGTTCAAAATTAAAGACAATATGAATTTAACGCACACTTATATGGTATTTAATATTCAAAGTTATGTAATATTTTATAACTTATAATTATTTGCAGCCGCATAGGGATAGCATTGTTAATGCTAAGCACCTGTTTTGAATGACCACATATTAAGATTGCAGAAATTTCTTGAAAATGGAAAAATTTTAAATAAAGTGATGATATTCAAGGTGGAACAGGTGCAGAGATTAGGAACTTGGGATTAACTTTAAAATAATTTCTGGGCTCTAAAAGTGATCTGTTTTACAATTAATAACTAAATATTGCAGTCATTTGAAGTAAATTGAGTTCAGATATTCTTGAGATTTATTGAATTGCTCTGAAATTCTTTGAGATAACAGGTGTTGTTTGAATGTCTTTAATATAAAAACCTGAGAATCAAGTATTTTCAATAGTTATTAAAAATTCGTGTCAGACGTGTGAGAGGTTTTGTACTTTTAAAAGTTAATTCAGCTTTAAGTTAAGTGAAAGTAGAAAAATAGAAGAGAAATAACTATTTTCTATAATACATTAATTTTTAAAAATATTTTTTTATCTTAAAAACTTATAAAGATATTTAGTGAGTCATGAATTTTAATAGTAAATCAAATCATGATTTTTTGCGTAAAATTAATATTAATTTAAATAAAATCTTAAAATTAATTAAAATTCAAGAAAACGTAAATAATTTTTGTGAGACTTTAATAAAAAACAATGAGTTTATCATTCAATTGAATCCTATGAATAAAAATTCTGTTAATTATAATAATGAAACAAATATCTTATATAAAAGTAACAAAATATGCAAAATTGATATAAACTTAAAAAAAGTGAATATTAAATCTTCAGATCATTCACAAAATAGAAACAAAAATAATTATTCCTGTAATTGGACTCAATGTGGATATAATACTAAAAGTAGCGGAGATTTAATTAGACATAAATTAATTCATTCGGGAATTAAAAAATTCAGATGTGTTTGGCCTGAATGTGATTATTATGCAAAAAGAAAAGATCACTTAAAGGCTCACTATTTGGTTCATTCGTTAAAAAAGAAATATAAATGTGATTACAATTATTGTAATAAAGAGTTTAAAACAAAATCAAATTTAATGAGACACAAAGATATTCATTTGGAAATTAAAAGATTTATATGTGATTACAGTGAATGTCGTAAAAAGTTTAAAACAAATACTCAATTAATGAGACACAAAATTAGTGTTCATGTGAAGGAAAAAACATATAAATGTGATTATAATTATTGTAATAAAGAGTTTAAAACAAGTTATTATTTATCTCACCATAAAGTAATTCATTTTGGAAACAAAAAATTCAAATGTGATTATAATGGATGTGACAAAAAATTTTATACAAAATACAAATTATTGGATCATAAAAGATGTGTTCATTTGAAAGAAAAGAGATATAAATGTGATTATAATTCATGTCATAAAACATTTTATACAAAACGAGAATTATTAAGTCATTCACGTAATCATTCGGGAGAAAAACCATTTGTTTGTGATTATAATGAATGTAATCGTATGTTTAGAGATAAATCACATCTAAACGTACACATTAAAAGACATTTGGGTATTAAACCACATAAATGTCATTATAATGGATGCGATATAAGTTTTTTCACAAAATTTGATTTAAAACAACACATCATTTATAAACACACAAAAGTAAAATCAGTCAAATGTAAAGTTAAAGATTGCGATAAAATGTTCTTCACTTTAAATAATATGAACAGACATGTGAAGAATATTCACAACAAATAATATTCTACAGTAAGACCTCAATTTTATGAACTCGAAGGGAATAAATAAATTTGTTCACAAAATCGATTTTATGAAAGGGTTTATAAAATCAGAAATATTTATGATTAAATTACTTTATAACAAAAAAAAATCAAAAGCTTAGTTTTTTTACATTCTCTAAATATTTGTTAATTAAATTTTTTTCAACGATACTCAAATATTTTAAATTTTGATTTAAATTAACCTAGATTAAAAAATTTTTACTCCTTATGTACCAAAATAACGAAAATCTTCAATATTTGAATACAATGTAGCAAACAGTAAAAGTAAATACAATGCACTTTACTTTTAAAACAGATGTTAATTGTATTTTAATCCATTTGTGTAAATGAAAAAGTGGTTAATAAAATTGAAGTATAGAATGTATTACAGGGACTTGAATTACTTGTTCATAAAAGTGAAAATTTCATAAAATTGAATTTCATATAATTGAAATTTTTTAACATTTATTACTATAGAGAGCCAACCAAATCATACTAAAAATTTCATAAGATTGAAAATTTCATAAAATCGGTGTTCATAAAATCGAGACCTAACAGTAATTTAATTAATAAAAACGGATTTTTATTTATCTAAAAGAGTAAAAAATAACTTAAAAATACCTCTATATTTCATACAGAAATTTATTGCACTAAGAATTTCATATAATTTTAATATTAGTGTAAGATAGACTATAACTGTCCCTTACAATAGCACTTCCTTACAAGGTGGATCCGAACAAAAAAAATATCTTACAACTTAATTACAGAACCATTAAATCATTGAAATGTTAATTAACTTATTTATATTTTTAAGCTCAACGTAAATCAAGATAAATCATACATTTAAATAAAAATTACTAATGAAAGAAACAAAAATTGAAATTAAAAATTAATTCTCACACATCGAGCACAATGTTTTATACATTTTATTGATATTTTTAAAATTATAGTTTGTTTCCGCTTTTTCGAGATAATTAAATTACTAAATTTTTATTCCTAACCTAACATCGATAATCTCCAAAATGACATCGATTTAAAAATTCATAAGTTTTCAATGAATTCTATCTCTTGAATTGCTTTATTATTTATAAGAGCCTAAGCTTTCTTAGTAAATTATCTCATTTTCGATAGCCATCTAAGCTTAACCATCTGACTTTCGATAGCCATGTGCTGTAATATAGATTACTCCAAGAATAAAGTACAAAACAAGTCAAACAATAACATCAATAGCTCTCATATAAAAAATTAATGAAATAATTGAAGTCATCAATTGTTAATAAACAGCAAAATGTGTTTCAACCGAAGAGAAAATATCAATTTTATTTTGAATTACTTGCTATAATCAGTGTACGCTATAATTGCTTTTCTGTTTACTAGAATTTGTCTCAACTAAAGCTTGAGAAACTCAGGAGAAAATATTCTTATGAGAAATAGCAGTCATTTTTATAATAATGCCATTAAATCAAGACTAACAGAAACTTATAATAAGCTAAAATTCAAAAATTAGTAATTTTCCTTATTTTCCACAATATATCTATTCTGTATCTAAATATTTATTAATTTATTAATAAAACATATAAATAGACCTAAAAATCGAATTTTCTTATTATTAGTTTTCATTAAATCATTCAAATCTTTGTTTGGGTTTTGCAATAAAATGAATAAAAAATATGATTAAATTAAGACATGACTACACTTAAAGAATTACAAATAGTTACTCATAATTAGTTAATGCAATGGAATGATAGACGTGCACAACATTAAATTGAAAGTATTCCACACTTCTTGTACTTGAGTGCACCATAAGGTGACTTTCATGGAATGCTTCACTGATCAGGTGATTAATTGACCCCTGATATCATCTTAAATAAATTGCTTAACACTTTAGCTCTTTTTGGACATTACACACAATGGACTTTATTCTCATAGAATGAAAGGAAAGTCAAAGAAATTAGACTTTCATTATATTTTCAAACTTTCGTTCTGAGAGATGATAGCAGGTCAGCACCAGATGTAGTCTTAAGTGTTTAAATTAGGATTTTTAAAGAATATGAGTTTCTGGCTCTCAAGAACTACTAGAGACTCAATTTTACAAATCAAATAATATACTAAATATTCAGTTGGAAGGATTTTGTTGGCTTTGGGCTATTAGAGTGACACCAATATAACATTTAGATTGATATTAAGATTGCGATCACTTTGATGATCACTTTCAGAATGGATTCTTGTTTGTTGAATCAATTCTATGAGAATTTATCATTAACTCAAGTTAAACGAATTGACGAATAGGAACCTAATCTTCTAAATCTTTATAATGTTTATTTCTCTCTGTGTTCTTGAAAATATAATTCATAAACTAGTAATAGTATCCTCTTCTGAATGCTATAAAATCCTATATCAATGGGAGATAGGATTTTATAGCATTCAGTCTAAAGTATAAAGGATTGCATAAATTACTAACTCTTAAGTATATACTATTTGTACTGAGTTTGCTGTAAATGGTGAAATAGGTTTATCAGTGCTCTTATGGAATAAATACTTTAGAATTGAATCCTACTGTCATATATCTAACGACTTATTTTACATTCATTTCCACTTTTACTTATTTTTATTTACAATTTTATTCTAAGTCATAATAATATTAATTATAAGTCAGTCATTATCTCTTTCTATGTAAGCATTTGTTGATTTTAAGATAAGAATGTCTCATACAAGTCAAGTAAATATCGATTTCTGTCTGTTAATACATTAGAAGTGTGGGCGATGTTTGTTATGTAAACTTGAGATTTGACTTAAAATATAGTACAGTACGAGTACAACATTAGTCTCAATAAGAGAAAGAACAGAATGTTTCTTAATTATTATTAGAGTTTATATTAAGACTAATCGGGAATATAAATAAGACCTTATCAGACAAACGCTAATTAAATCTGAGAATTTACTATTTTTAATGAAAACAACATTTTATTGACACAAACTTTATTTGTTTTACCGGTAGTTTTATGAGAGCTTTATGGGAATGTAGCCTTTTAGGGATACATTCTGAGGCTGACTAACTCCGTAAGTTATTCCTGACTATTGCTGCTACAAATACATTTATATGTAATGCAATCAAATTGTATTCATAAGGAAGTAATAAAGACAAGGAATATAATATTAAAATGTATATATAAATACTGTATATATTCTCTTTACAGTTTAAGGTCATCTGTTTGTAAAGGCCTTTAATAGAATTTATTCAAATAATTGAGATTAAATAATGAATTCTCAAAATTCAAATAAAAATATTTAATTAATCCCTTCGTCACATCAGTAAACAGTTTCCATTACAACGAGTTGATTGTAATGTAAAGTTTCATTGAAAAGTTTCTAAAACCCACTGCTATTTTAATTCTTTCTAATGATTCATTAATTAGTAAAACTCATGTTAAAGAACAACTATTTTGTATATAGTTTTCAGTTTCAAACTTTTACCGTATACTTACTAGTTAGTGATTTCGGTCATTGAAAATTTGAAAATCGGAGTCAAATTCGGTTAACATATTTTATTTCAGAAATTCGGTCAAATTCGGTTACAAAAACTTATTAATCTTTAAATATATTTTTACATAAATTTTTTTTGATTTTTTGAAAAATCCCAAAAACTATTAGATTTAGACAAAATTGACTTTTATATTCAGAAATCTCGGTCTAATTTATACATAAATAAAGTCAAATATAACTCAATTCCGAACTAAAAAACGCGAAATATGAAAACGTTTGCCCTACTTACTGTCGGTCAATTGGTTGCCGGTGAATCGTCCTAGACCCATATAATTAAATTTAAGCAATATTCAGAATTATTTAATCATTTAAGTTAATATGTAATTATTTATTGAAATTTATTAATTTATTAATTTGTAGAAAAGTATCGGTATATATACTGGAAGTCATTGATTTATTGGCTCCAAAAATTTTCTAAAACTTTTCTTATTTTAGTTGTTTCAAAGAAAAGTTATGATAAAGAGTTCAGGAAATGAGATTTGATGATTTAGAAAAAAACAATAAAATATAGTGTTTACAGTGAATGGCCAGAGGAAAGGATCGAAGGATCTTGGGTTCGAACTTCGGATTCGAAGCTGTTTTTTCTACAATATGTTGACTACATCTTCATTGTTTCATAACAATTCCATGGCCCGATGCGTTCGCCTACGCCGACACGGGGTTATTTCTGTAAAAAATCTCACTGGTTTTCAATTTGAGCTTCAGTGAGATCTCCTCTAATTAGGAAGTTGGCTGAAGAAAAAAGTTTTTTTTACAGTGAATAAAAGGCTTTTATTTTGTATAGTTATTTAAATTAAGTATAAATTATTGATTTAAATTCGTGAAAATTAGTCTAATAAAGAGTGCAGACCATAAACAATTATTTTTAATATAATTTATTTTTAAAACTATGTCTGGGTTAAAACGAAAAGAATCCTAACATTTAAAATACAAAATATAATCAAAACAACGATTCATAGAGAATAAAAATCGATTGTTCGACATGTCATAAGGCATATATCGGAGAGACTAAAAGATATTTTAAAGTGAGGGAAAAAGAGCATAAATTGGTGACTATTAACAAAAAGACTAATTAATCTCCAGTCGCGGATCACTGCATAACCAAATGCGCCATCAAATTGATTGGGAAAACGCAAAAATTATTAAAAGATCTGACAATCAATTCATTAAAATTGAACGAATTGGAAAATAATAATGTCATGAATCGAAATATTGGAGACTTTATTCTTTATGTATGGCATAAACACCTAAAAACGTTTTAAAGAGAACTGCGCTTTCTTATAACCAAACAATAATTCATGTATTCTAAGCTCATATTATATTATAATCAGTTTTTGCATTTATTTCTTTGCTCTGAAGATGATCTGAGTGTAGATCGAAAACGTTCGGCAAATATTTTTTAAAGATCTATAACTTTTAATGATAACTAAAATACAAATAATTTTTAGCTCATTTTTATGAAATTTAGTTTTTAATTTTATTGTTATCTAATTTTTAATGTAAATCTCATTGTTAAACACGTTTATACAGGATATCAGCTTTTGTTGAGTGTAATACATATCTAAATATTAATAAATTAAAATTAAAATTAATCCTTTGACAAAAAACAATAACCTGAAAATTAATTTTGTTATGCCTTTTATAACCTTTTTATAATAACTGATTGTTGATTATGTAATACTAATAAGTAATTTAAGTATTTATTCGATTCATAAATGTTTGATTTTCTAAAAACTTGATTGCATGTTAAACTGTACATTACTATACTGCATAAATATATACTTCTATTTATTTTTATATTATTAAACTTGAACATTAAAAACTAAAAACTTTTATATTATATGTATTTTGTATTTGTCTAAGTTCGTTAAAAATTTTACATAATAATAGAGTTCTAATTAAAATGTAAGCCATAAGGATATACAAAAATTACTAATTGTTTACATTTTGTAGGTAAATAACAGGTAAATAAAAATTATGTTTGAACACAATTTTTTTACTAGTTTACAAGATTCCCAATTAAGTTATTGAGTTGAGAATTAAATTCAAAAGCTTTAATATTTGTAAATTATATTATTTCGTGTACTGTAAAAATCGAATAATTTATACGACACTTCTTTAGTTCGCTTTAATTAAATAATAGAATGCATGAAGTATTGAATATCTGACTCAAAATTACGCGAAAGAAATAGTGAATTCTCTATTAAGTAAAGTATTGTAATTTACTGTCCACTAACTTGGTATAAACTTTTGAAACCTGAGGCACTTCCAGTTTCATTTCTCAATTTATTTGAAAATAATAATAATACTCAAGTCATATGAGAATTGTATGATTTAATAATTAGACACTACTTTAAGCGCTTAACTGCTAAAGTTTTGTACAGCCTGTCAATGCTCACCAATTCATTAGGGATTTTATTATACATTGTTTAGCACTAAAAGAACACCGAATAACATACTTATGAAATTATATATGAATAGTAAATACAAATAAATTCACAAAAATTGATATAAATAAAAAAATTTTGATAATAAAGTTTATTAAATATTACTAGTATTGCAATTTTTTCTCCTTATACTTGATCTTCTCGTTCGGAAATTTTGGTGATTTTGTCGTTTAGCTGACATATTAATATCTGAGCGATGACATAATGGTAATGTGCTATTCTTCTTGTTCTCATCATCAAAAGAGCTCTGCGATGGGTTTCTATTTTCATAATTGTAATTACTATTCATTTCTGAAGCATTAGTTTTATTCAAATCTTCATTAATTTTGATTCGACAGCAATAATGCATTAATAATTTAAATAAGTTTTTATTGAAAAATAAGTATATAAATGGATTCATAGTTGAGTTCAAACTCGACAACAGCATCAATATTGTGATGATTGGACCTGAAATATAGGCCGAAATAAAAGATTAGTTATAATAAACATTTGAATTGAATAATTTACTTCTTTAACATAATAACTAAACATTAGGTCTGTCTGAGTATAGAAGAGTTAGAAATAAACTTAAAATTATGTTTTGAATTTTCTCTCGGTTTCTCTCTCGAGATTTAGTTAATTTAGTCTTTTTTATGTCACATCTGGTGTTTTGCTCGTTATTGAATTGAGAACTGAATAACTTACAAATTACTTACAAATGATTCCCTCTGAATAAATATTATTGAATCTCATTTCAAGAATGAAACACTAGCTCTTAGCTCTTTATCATAATAATAAAATTATTGCTTAATTTTGAAGTCAGAAAATTAGTTTATTTTATTGAGTGATTTAAAGCCTTTATTTTCTAAGCGTTTTGATGTTTAATTTCATTAAAAATTTTACGTAACAATAGAGTTCAAATTTAAATGGTTCTCGTACTGGTGCTATCATTAAGAATTTCAAATAATAATATGCATGTTATTCATGTTATAAACATTGGATACGATTTTATGATCGAAAGAAAGCTCATTAAATAATAAACATCTTCAGTAAAGTATAATTAGATACTTAAGTTGTGTTATTTCACTGCATAGCTGTATATAAAGTTTCATATAATGAGCTTTTTAGCGCGATCTAAAAAGAGCGCTTATAGATTTGTTTTGTCTGTCCGTCCGTCCGTCTGTCTGTC
>JAQGAM010000664.1:0-11651 GCA_034697665.1 Nanhermannia comitalis
ATGCTTGAAAGAGGGGACGCGACCGCTCGAGACATTGATACAGCTATGAAACTGGGAGCCGGATATCCTATGGGACCCTTTGAACTAATGGGTATTGAAAACAGCCAAACATGTTTTTTGTCAAATTTAATTAACTGTGACTTTTCTTTTGCTCTCATAACGTCTTATTTTTTTATAATTTTCTTTTTTATAGACTATGTAGGGCTCGATACTAATAAGTTTATAGTGGACGCCTGGTCTGCGAGGGGTGACCCTAATCTTACTATATATAAATCCAAACTAATTGATTCCATGGTCGCTAAAGGAAATCACGGAAAGAAAACTGGAAAAGGATTTTATGATTACTCAAATAGCAAATAATTTTTTTATATCTTTGTTTTTATTATTGATTTCTATAATGAGTTTGAATTAATTTGTTATTAATTAATTATTTTGTGCAATCATTTGATATTTTGAGGCTCTTTTGGTATAAGCAACTAATCTATCGATTGCTATATTTTTTCACTGAACCAAATATATTATACATTAAGTGTTAAAGTCTCTCTTTTAGAGCAAATTCTAAAATATTTTTAAAAATTGTAATTTTCCTAAAGTCTTGTGAAAATAAAGGCATAAGTTTTTTAAATTTATAACATTTTAGTAGGTTTTCAGAGGAAACGATGAAGGCTTACTCGACAATATTTTCTATTTAAAGGTCTAATAACTTCCTCAAAAGTCTTATGTTTCTATCTTTCAAGTTGTTTATTATTATTGAAAAGTTTTAGCCGTGCTTTACATCAAAGGCAGTAGAGTTCAGTCAATATTATCAAAGTTTTATCTCAGCTTAATCTCAATCTAGAGGAGGAAAAAAACCAATTCTTTGGTGACAGTAGTATTTGAACATATATTGAAATTATAAGTAGTTGTGAAAAAAGATAAAATATCATTATTTTCTATAAGTTGAGCAAAAAAGTTAATAAAAATTATAAAAGTTATACATTTATCTAAAGAGTCAATTGCAGGCAAGCCTTGACAACAAGCTTGAGAACCAATGAGAGTAGAGCTCACTCATGACAGGTTCTCATTGAGAAAAATAGTGTACTGTTAAAGGCATAGGTTTTTCTCAATTTTGATGTCAGAGTCAGTTTGTGTGTAAAACTCAGCGCAGCATCGCTTTGACTATAGCATCGCTCATCCCTTCACTTACTATTTCATCGCTGTGTTTATAACTGCGGATACCATACAAACTCCACTAATAAGACCAATCTATGGAAAATCAGAGCACAAGTTGTGATTTTAAAGTACACCCGATTCGGGGCGGAGGACCTGTGCTTATCGACGGCTCAACCGATTTGATCGAATTGGAAAGCGATGAAAGTTTGGATGAGTTGGTGAGTAATGCCATTTATTACTGCCTGACGACTCTCTTTATTTACTGTATTATTGGTTTATAGACTTGTATTCACACTAAAGGATTATATTCTGTTCAATTAAGACATGACTCCACTCTCCTTTATATTAGTCTTCAAATTATTGTTTTGTTTCAAAGTTTATGCGAGTCTTAAGTCGTTTAAAACTAATAAAGACATGATTTAGCTCTGGATCGAGTTGTTCTGTCCTAACCTTGAATTCGCTATTTATGAGGCATTTGTCCTCTTATTTGTTTGAAAGTTGTTCTCAGCTTTCAATTTGTTTTTACTTAAATTGCAAACAAAATAAAGCTATAAATTAAGGAGAGGTTCAAAACAAAAAGTTTATTTACAAAAGCGATCTATAATTGATTTAAAAGTTTTTTTTATGAATCGAAACGAACAAATCGATTAACGATGTGGTCATTGCACTCATGTTTATGATTAACAGTTAACATAAACCGTATATTAATAGAGCTTATGTTTGGGGCTTTATTAGCGATGTTTTGTTACTCTTGTATAATAGAGAGGATTGAGAGAAGGCCTTAATTTATGGTACGTTTTGGTGCCAAAAACTTTATAGTAATGCCTCACTTCATGTCAACCCGTCTCTACTCAAATAGCTTTTTCTTAAAGATTTCCAAACATCTTAATTAAGTTAATGCTGTTGTTCAGAGTTTAATGACAGAAGAGTTTGAATTTTCCAATTCTGAGTGGGGTCTCATTTTGCAAGTTTTAAACATATTTCATGTCTTCTTTTATATCTGGTATCAAAGTCACAAACATTAGATAATCTATCTTTAGAGCCGTTTAGATTTTTATATTAAGTTATAAATGTATTGAACTTTATGTAAATTAATTTTATTGAATCAACTCATTTATTAGTACTATAAGATTGAGTGCTGATAGCAATTCAGTTATCGTTTATAAGTCTTTTGTTTATTAGTGGTTCTATTTATGTGATCAATAAATTGTTATCAAAAGTTTTCATTTTTCCATTTTATACTCGAATTTGAATAGTAATCAAAACAAAGTTTTAAGATATAGTTAATAATAGGATCGAAGTTCACTGGATTCTTATCACTTCTTCTATTTATATGACTTGTATTTTTAAACTCAAATTTCCATTTTTGTGTATAATTATTAATGAAATTTTAATTTAATGCACTTTTTTGACTTCAAGCATGAGTTTACCCGTTATTTAATTATGAAAATAGGAATATATTAATGATTTTCTGTGTTTCCATAGCTGTATGTCATAGAACTGTTTGCCATAACACTGATATCTCTTAATATGAAATTCATTTAATTACTAAAATAATACGATAGAAGACAATTGATAATAGATTTATAGTTTATCTCATGATAAAAGTGATTGTATAATGTAATTGATATTTATTTCATGTAATGCAGTGTCACTTCTTTTCTTGTATGAGAAACTGGTGTTCAATTCAAGACAACACATAAATTGATTGTATTTTTGACAAATTTGAACATTAGTTTGAGGGCAAGAAATTGATTATAAGAAAGTTTTTCTTTTATTACACAGTACTTGTTAACTAATAAATGCTAAACATATCAAATTACTGATATGTTAGTGACGATGAGTTACTGCTCTAAAATAATAAATGACTGTTAGAGCCGAATACCCTCTGAACTTTTCTCGACAATTGATACTATTTTTAAGTTCAATGTCTTTACCCGTTAGTAATCTTCAGTTTAAAAATAGAATTCTTCTTAATCTTCAATGTGATGATTGATTGTTATGGGCTTATAGTATATCAAAATTAGTTCTTTTGAAGTATTATAGCATTAAAATTATTGATCAAACAATTTTTAAGAAAATCTTATTTGCCATGTATTAAGTGTGTGCTGAATAGATTTTAATTATATTTAAATCCAGGGCTGTTTGTCTTAAGACTTAAAAGCAATTTCATTGAGATTCTTGCGAGTCAGTCAAAAATCACAAGAATTATATTGAGCTCAGATGATATGCCTTTTTTCAAATATTAGTCAAATTTATTCTTTGATTATATTTTTTGCCTAATTATCCAAATTATTCCATCAAAAATAGCTAAGCGTTAGGAAATGCTTATAATCGTAATTATAGTCTCTGTACGTGCAGTAAATCATATCCAAGCAATTTAGATAAAAGTTGGATAACATTAAGATTAATATAATAGTAGAGATCAAACTTCACTTTGCTTTATATTTATATTTCTGTATTAAATTTGTTCTTTAATACAAAGAAAACCACAATTTAAATAATTTTTGAAATATAAAACCTATGGGGGTAAGGAATTCCACTCATATTTCCTGCTGGACTCCCATATGGTTTGTATCTCAAAAAAATAATTTAAAACATGTATTTTCGTTGTATTAAAGGAATGAAATTTAATACGATTTGCCGGTAATACCCATAATATATTCGCATATTTATAGTTATCTAACATAACAATAACTTAATCTAATTATAATATAAATATTTATAACTTAAACATAGGCATAAATAATAAGAGAGAAATGGTTTATCACATTAAAAAGTAGTCTCATATGAGAAGTCTTCAAACGTGATTAAATCAAGACTTCTTAACCCCAAAAATAAACTTCTTTTGAAGGCCTCAATGCCTCAATTTGTATGCACTTAAAAAGTCATACAATATTACATTTGATTTATTAGATTTTTTGCTTTAAGAAACTAGTCTGTGAGGCGTACTTCTTATCCATCACTGGGTCACCACTCTATTGAGTAATTAATCGATTCTTGAAAATGATGGAGTAATTAATGTATTTAAATGGCATTTAATTGAAATTCCGATTAGTATTCCGTTTGATTGCAATCATTCAAATATCTTTAGATAAATAAATTTTGCTTCTCATTGAAGGGTAAAAACAATTTCATATTAAGTGAGAACTAATGTTGAGGAAGAAAACTTATTTCTCTAATAATGACCGACCAGTAAATCATGTATTATAGCTCTCTGAACGGGAATTAGAAAATAAATCATTTCTCTGTTGATAAGATAAATATAACTGATGTGAATCTGAAGTTCTTTATATTGATAACTTATACCTTTAATTTGAAGTATTTCTGTGCCAAAGCCGACAGCAACGAAACTATTCCAACTATTCCTGGATCATCGAGAGAGCAAAACTTACAAAAACAAAATTTTACTAAAAATAGACTTTCGAGTAATAAATACATTCGCGAAATGAGCAAAGAAGACAATCAAGAAGATGAGGATGAAGACGAAGAAGAAACTCAATTAACAGTGAATACAATAGCGTGTCGTCCAGTTTCAGAGACTTCATTAATGACTCAGTTTAGTGTTTCGAGCAGTTCCTTAAGTGATCCGAACGCTCCGATGTGTAAAATATGTCATATGAATGCTAAAGAAAATGATCCGCTAATATCTCCGTGTCGTTGTTCGGGTACAATGCAGTTCATGCACTGCGGCTGTCTTATGGTGAGTCTACTTATCGCTAATTTTCTTATTTCCCTTTTAATCCAATTTACTTTAGCTGTTGTTTCAAAACCAGAGACAACCGGTAGTTCTTATATTCCGTGAGAACTGATAATGCATTAGCTCTTTCTTAGTTGACTCTAAATTTATTGTTAGCTTAGTTATAATGAATTAGTATAAGTGCTAATAATTATTGATTAACTTTTTTGCATTTGTAGCGATGGCTTGAGATAACCAGTAAGAAGTCACGTAAACCTTTAAGTTGTGAATTGTGTCAATATCAATATCAGTGGCATAAAAAATTTAAGGTTAGTTTTCTCAAAGTACAAGTTTTTTGCTATTTATTACTAAAGTCAAGTGGAACTGATCAATGTTTTGATAGCAATATAATATGTATTTCATATGTTGGATAATTCGATGACTCCAACATCTCTTTTGTCCTCCAAGACAAGTTTGTGTTAAATAACTTCTTTTTAAATGTGTATAACTGTAGTTTCGTAACCAACGAGTCATTTTTCATATCATAAACATATAGCTAACCGCTTATCCTTTAAATAGAGCCAATTTTTTAAAAGATTTTGTATTTTTACGTTATAATTATAGTATAAAATTTAATAAATGATCTTTTGCTTCAAATTATGCAACTATTCCACTACAAGACCTATTTATGTAAAATATAGGTTACATCAGATCTTTATTCATGTAAACCTAACTTTTCAGAGTCATCTTAAAAAGGATTAAATTTGGACCAAATGTTTGTTTATTTATTCAGAAATTATATAATTTACTAATTTATTCAACTTTACACTAATAGATAACTTCGATTATTTTGCATCCTATGATTTCCATATCAACAGATAATACTATTTTAATGTTGTTTTTATTTATCTTATCTGATTATTGCATAAGAGCTTTTGAAACAATCCCAAGATATAAGACAAATGTCACGTAAGAGTTAATACTATCCCATGATTTGAACCGCTTTTGAAAGCTTTCAACTTTTTTTGCAAGTTTCACATTGAATACAAATCAGTTTCAAATTATAATTAATTCGTTATTAACTCAATGACACGTTTTATATAACAAATGTATTTGAATTTAATATTGAATGCAAAGCAAACAGAATAAATTCCTTTTGAAAAAGTCATGGACTCTTCGCTTCGCAACTTATGAAAGGCTTCTCTTCGTCAGGTCATAGTCTTCATTATATGACGCGTAAAATAATCAATTTTCAAACTATAACATAAACCATAGGAATATTAAATCGATAACAAAAACTTAGTGCTAATCAAAGAAAACATTGATTTTTTCGATTTGATTCTTTAGAGCAATAAATAAATTGAAGTAAACTATAAAAAATCAAACGAGTATTACAATAAAGATTTTAATCATTTTTTACTAATGTATCTGTTATTGTATGCATAGGTCAGTCACTGGCAATTTCCTCACTGTTCACGTAATGACAAAATATTACATTTATTATTCATAATATCGCTGACTGTGATGGCAGCCTGTGCTGTAATAACAGTGATGTGTTTTAAACAAGACAGAGGCCAACGAATAGACCCCAACCGCACAGATCTGTCACAATCAGAATTAGTGACTCTGATTTGTGGCGTTTTATTCTTTTTAGCATTTTTTATGGCTATGTATGTCGAAGTGAAAGCCCGAAACACTATCTATAAATTGGTGATAAAGTTTATTTACCTCAACCAGCAGTGGTATATCGATGAATATGATAAGAAAGAGAGCGCACCCGTCAATGTATGACAACTATTGTATTTTTCTCTACTATTCTCTCAAATTTTGTTCGGAACAGAAAACAGAACTTTTTCTAATATCATAAGTATTTCTATGCAATTACAGTAATTGTGACTTAAAATATTCTTTTTTTAAACAAGTATTTATTCGGATATTAACTTATTTATTGATTTAAAACGCGATGTTTGTTACCAAAGTCGCATCGATTGTGCTTTTTGTGCAGCTATTCGTTCATAAATCAAACTGTAGTAACATTTCTGAACCTTTTTTCACATGAAAACCTTTTTACACTTTATTAAATTATTTCGAAAGCAGTTTAAACCACATTTAAATGTAAATATTATTAATATTATTTCATAAACTAAGACATTGTTTATTATAATATTATTTAAACAAACAAATCACAAAGTACTGAAGGGCTTGAGATTTACTTAATATAAGCTAAAACTTCCAGAAAGTTTGTTAATTAAATGTTTACAGAATTTACAGAACTTACAGGATTTACAGAATTTACAGAATTTACAGAATTACTGGTTTATAACCGGCTAAAAGTGAAAAGTATTATCTGTTTGAATGTTTTCACTGTAAAATTGTTATATAAATATCAATTCATTCGCTATAACATCAAAAATCTTTTTTCATCTATGAGTGCATTGAAATATAAGTCAAATCAAAGCCGAATCTGTAAATATGATTGCTATCGATAATCAGTCAAAGAATTTACTAAAGAATTCTCTCAAATAAATCAATGATTTGGTGCTGTATTTTATGAAAACGCATTTTTTAAACTTCAAGTTATATTTTCATTTCATAAATCAAGTCATAAACCATTTGAAGTCATTTTTTGTTTTGCAATATAAAGAATAAATAACTGAAACATTACATAATTATTTATACTCAAAGTCTCATTACTTTAAATATTGTAGAAATTTGTTAATAAAATAATGTTTTCACATATCAATTGTTTTGATATTAATTTTTATTAAAACTTTTTAAAAACTCTTAAAAAGTTTTATTGAACTCGACTTTAAAACCTTGATTCGAGACTAGAAATAAAAGGAAATTTAATTAAATAAAAAGAGTATAGAAATGCTTCAACTTTTACAAAATTATAAACTTCTCAAAAAATAATTTTAGAAATATTTTTGCTGAATATGAACTAATTTTTTAGAACTAAATCCAATAAATATTAGAAAATAAAAACACAGGAAACAAGTTTTGCAGAGTTTTGAATTATCAAAGAAAATAAGTCTGAGAGCTATTGCACAGAATATTCATTGAGAAAAGGATTATTACATGGAATTCATTGCACTTGAAGTCAATGCAATGAAAGTTTAAATGCTTTTCTAACACAGAATTAGTGCCAATTCATGCTCTTTTCTAACGAGATATCATTGAAAGCCATAATTCTTTAGATGAAGAAACGGATAAAAGAGCTGTCGTACAGCAGTTCAACAATATTTCACTTGTTTGAAAAAAAGCTTATTTAAGATAACAGAACATCACTTTTGTTGCTTTTCATTAAGTTTTGCTTATTCTCAAAGCAAACCCTTTGGCACTAAATCAAAAAAATATTGACTTTTTAGAGACAATTAAGTTCTTCGTCTCATTAGAACTTAGAGTTAATACTTTTGCCCTAATATTGAATCAAAAATTCATTTTAAAAGTTTTTTTATTGTTATTTGAGTTCAATTAATAATTTTTACCACAAATATAAATTTTATGTTTAGATTAAATGACAAAAAGATTAATTGAATTCAATTATACATAAAATCTTTGACATAACCGATAAATGAATTTGAGGAACAAATAGAGCTCATAATTGTTACGCATCTTTGCATTCATTGTTATTCACGACTTGTTTGTGACCAGAGATGGATAGAATCGGAGCTAAAAGTAGTCGGACAGCAATTGGGGCTTAAGAAGGATAATGGGGTCTAAAAGTCATCAATTCTGGACCAGGAATGGGTCTGTTCTCTAAGTTTTTAATTGTATATTAATATAGACTTAAATATGTGCTGAACTTCAGTAACGCATATAATTAGAGACAAACAGTATTGAAATCAAACTCTTTTAAAAAATAAGTATTCTTTGGAACTGATCTCTAAAGTGTGTGAATTGTGGCTAAAAATAAAAAAAGTTTATGTCGTCAACAGACAGATGACAAGCATTTTGTTTCTGATCATTAAACTCAAGACAAACGCCGATTGTGTGGTCTCTAATGTGTTGTAAGTTTTATTATGACTTTAAATAAGAGTTTTTTGTATTTATTTGTATTTAAATCTCATTATAATCTGTTTGTCATATGTTTTGTTCGTTTGCTATAAAACTGATAATAAATTGTAATTAGTTTTTAGTGAAAGCCATTTCGTGTTGTCTCACATCTGAAACGTTGCTTTAATTGATTCTAATTTGAGTGAAACCACTAATTATTCTGTAATTGTTTACAGAATATTCACATCTTTTCAAACATTTATTTTTGATTCAAAACAGATGTTAAGGAAAGCATTAATTCTGACCAATGAGTCAACGCTTTGTTTGAACACAAAGTGCGCGCAATTCGAACACAAATATAAACACAAACAGTATTGACATTCGATTAAGTGATTAAACATCTGCTTAAATATTACTTAAAAACAAAACAAATGAATGACAACAACAGAGACATCGATTCGTTCAAAGAACTCATCGAACTGTTCGCTCAACTCAAACAGGTTTACAATTATTTTGTTTATTAATTATTTAATTAAAATATTTTTTTTTATAACAAAATGATTAGCATTTGAAACAAGAAATGGAAGAAAAAGAAAAACTTATGAAACAAATTGAAATTAATGAGCAAAACAAAGCGCTGTTTAATCAACATTTGGATCAAATGAAACTTCAATATGAAGAACAAAACGATGTGACACAGAAAAGTCTGAATCAAATCAATGCTCTCAAAGGTTTGCCAACAAATCTATTTTTAATTGAATTAATTTTTTTGTTTGTGTTTAAAGTTATGTTTAAATTGTGGTTTGTTTTTGTCTCAATCCAGAAGACAATTGTCAACTGAAAGCCAGTCTTTTAAATATGAATTCTTTGTTCCGCGAAAAAGAAGAAATTGTTGAGAAAACTAAACACCAATTTAATACAGAATTAAATGAATTGAAGAATAAATTGGAGACAAATGAAGCGGAAATTAAACGATTGAATGATTGTATTTATGAAAAAGATATCACTATTCGAGAGTTAGAAATGAGTTTAAATGAAAACAAGTCTAATAATGACATTGAAATGAATAGAATTGAAAACAGTTACGAATCAAAAATAGAGACTTTGAATAATGAGTGGAAACAGAAATACAACAAATGTCTGGAATTAAACAATGAAAAGATCATTGAAGTGAAAGCCAATTGTTTGATGACTATTCAGAAGACTAAAGAAGAATATGAGTCACAACTGATTGCAGTCAAAAATCAAAACCAAGACCTCACAGAAAGATATTCGGAACTGAGGCTCGAATGTGAAGCCAGAAAAATGCCCACTTTTTTCGTGAATCCAAATAAAAGCAATACAAGTAATAGTATTGTTAAGAATAAGAGCAAAAATGAGGCCAAAGTCACGCCCAACAGACCATTGGCTCACCAGAAAGTTTCGATTCAAATATTGGACTCAAATAATGGTCAAAATGGACCAACAGTTCAATTGATTGCTCCCAAACGCAAAAAACTGATCCAAAACACGGACTCGTATTTGGAGTTCTTGAAGGATGTTTCATAACAAGTCTTCAAATAAATATCTATTACTTATTTCGCTCATAAATGTTATCATAAATTTTAAAAAAAGTTTATTTCTCTTAAAATTCTCTCTCATTTTGTATTAAGACATTTCCGGTTCATAACTAATTAATAAAGATTTTCAGACCTATTGTTTATAAAGAAATCAAATAAAAGCTAATTCGTAACGAAAAAAATTTTGAAAATCAACACTTTTAATGATAACTAAAAATTAAAAAATAAACCATTAAATAAAGTGGTGAAGCATTACAGGACATGCATTGAAAACTTAATAAACTCTTTTGTCAATAGGGACACAATTGTGGTTTTATTATTAATAAAAAAACGTATGATATCTTTCGTACACAACACTGGACTAGTCTTTAGAAAGGAAGACACGTTTTTGTGACAATAGTTACTGCATAACAAAAATAAACAAATAGTTAATCTTCGAGGAATGTCATCTGTCCGGGACCTCCTTTTCTCATATACCTTCGATATCTCTTATAACTAGCACTTTCGGCTAATTGTGCTTTAGTTTGGTCGTCTTTCCTCTGTTTCCAGGGATCGAAATTCTCTTTAAGCCAGAGCTCTTCGTCGACATACTCCTGTATCTCATCCTCAGAAAGTGCGTCCCATTGGAGTTGAGAGAGTTTCATATTTTTGCGAATTATATAGAGTTTTTCTTCGTCACCAAAGGGCTCTTTATTGATATTGAACTTATAGATCCACTTAATATACCAGAAAATATAAAGCCCTATACTATACGGTAGAAAAACCAACTGAACCCATAAAATATCATGATATGAAGGCTTAGAATAACCGCCTCTAATGTCCATCTTCTCTTCAATTATCTTCTTAAGAATCGATTCCTCTTCTTCTCTAATTTCATCCTTAGTCCTAAACCTATTCTTCTTCTTATTTGCGGCGGTGTTTCCCAACAGACCCTCTGTTTTAGCGATTTCTTGAGCTTTTAACTTATATTTAGGAACAGTTAACAGGTAATCGATGGCCTCCTTATATCTGGAGTGCGCGGCGTAGTATTGAAAGGCGGAAATGACACTAATGGTGACAATGATGACAACCCTGACGTCAACCTTCGGCGCATACATTCTTCGATAGTATCTGTAATAGTGAGCGTACATCTCGTCGGGATTGTCCAGCATGTAGTCGTAGTCCTTACGCGAGTCTTCGTCCCGAAGCACTTCATACGCCGTCGCAATCGTTCGGAACTTTTCGGTAGCTGTAGCCTTGGCCTCTTCCGTGCGGTGTAGGTCTGG
>JAQGAM010000665.1:0-11644 GCA_034697665.1 Nanhermannia comitalis
CGGTCACTGACCATTCATTTTCCCAAAAAGTGAACAGTGACCGAGTTACCGAAAAATGCTCTTTATAGCCACCTATGCTTTTCTATGAAAAAAATATTTCTTTCCATTCTTATAAACAGCCAATATCTAGTTAGATATATTTATGAAAATTATGTCGTCCCTAAAGCTTAAAATATTATCCAAAAGCTTTTATATTTAGTAGTATTATATTTGTTTAAAAATAATTTAGAAAAAAGAAAATAATAACAATTGAAATGAGAGAAAACTTGGTTGAAGGAAAATAAGTTTCGGGGAAACGGCTTTCGGAAAAGTAGTGTTCTGGAAATTCATGGAAAATATAAGACATCAAAATATAATATCGACAACATTTTCTTTTCGCACAAGAATTACTACACTTTAGTTTAATAATGTTGAGAATTTAAAAGCTTAAGCAAAATAACTTTTATTATAATGAGTCTATCAAATAATTTATGCCACTGAATAGTTTCCATAAATAAATTATTAAATATGAATAACAATATTATAATGAAATTAAAAATTTCAAACAATTGAATTTTAGGATAAAAATTCAATTTTAATGTTAAAATCTAAGCCTATACTCAAACAGAATGTTCTATTTATATATGATTATGAATTAGATGAATAACTTTGAATCTGCATAACATAATATATATTGAAATTAATCCGCTTAGAAAAGGAGAGAAATATATTCTCATTAAACTAGTGGTATGTCAGTAAAAGTCAAATTAAAGGAACTTAACTTGTAAGAGTCCCTATATTTTCGGCTTAAAATCCCAGATACCTTTCAGAATCAAATTAACAAAAATTCAGACACTTTTCAAAAGTAAAATTCAAGCAAAATTGCAAAATATTTAATAATTAGATGATATTAAACATTATCGTATATTATTATTGAGGCCAAAAAATGACGAAAACAACACAATTAAGTTTTAAATAAACCTTTTACAGTATTAATTTTAATGTAGATCTCAAAGTGTCTCATTTTATTCAATTAAAGTCATTCTCATTATCAGAGTCTAGTCGAGCAAAAGCTTTAAGTTCTTTAACCGAATTTACCGGTAATTAAATCAAACGCAGCATTTATTTTATTAATGACTGAAAAATTTTAATAAACTAAAACACTTATTTAAAGTCCAGTATTTAAATAAAAGAAACTTAAATAAACACTAAGGTCTTATCCATATAGAGCTAAATTTTTAGAACATATTCCTACTTTCTACACTCATTTTTGGACTCTTTCAATGTTTCTTATGTTGTTGAATGCTTTTGTTTAATCTTTCCTGTTGTATAAGACCAGCATTGACCAGAATTTTCAAACAAAAGAGCCAACTAAGAGCAGACTAAGAGAAATAATTAGGATTGTGAGCCAAAAATGGGTTATTCATAATTCACTTTTAAGGTAGGTGGGGATCCAGCGAACAAAATTCTCATTGAACATAAAGTTATGTTTAAATAACTTTAACCGAGAGTCAGAAATTGTTTAATTTAAAAAAAACATTAGGCTATAAATTATTTTGACTGTTAGTAGCGTAACATTAAATACTAGAAACTATTTTATCAATATTTGGTATAAAATATTTACAGAAATTATTTTTATGAATTGATTCGATTTATTTAATTTTAAACAAAAAAAGTTATTCACAACTATGCGTACTGTACTTATTAGTGCCTGGCCTGGTGTAAGCACTAACTGGATCAGAATTCATCTATCTTTTAATAGGTTTACTCGTTTTATGAAAAATATTGTTATTACGAAAATGTAGAGACTCTGGTAACCGCATAGCAGATGCTTTACCTAATTTAAGCTAAACATCAATTTTAATTCCAGCTTTTTATTATTCAAAGTTAATCTTATGCAATAATTTAATCTAATAGCCAAACAATATGTATGTTATAGTGAGTATACAGTAGTTTAGAGAGAATAAAAGAGGGACTAAACATGGTTTAAAATTTATTAGGAATAATTCAAATTAAACTTTATTCAATTCGCATATTTGTTATCACATTTTTTAAAATTCTTTCACTTTCAGATGTCATACTTTGAGTTAAAATTGGTTAACAAATAGATTTAATGAATTGTAATCATTATTAGTTCTAAACAAAAAAAAGTATGATTATTAAGTACTGCAGCAGGTAATGTACGGAACAAAGATAAGAAATATTCTTTAAGTGCGGTAGATTGCTAAATGCCTACAGTATGCCAGAAGTTCCCAAAAGTAGGCCTCTGCTATGAAAACTAAAGAGTCATAAAGTTTTAGACTCTTTTTCTTAACGCAAATCACTAAATGTATAAAACATAAACACTTATTATGGGTATTTTGAATTATAATAAAGGGGTAAAATGTTTTTGTTTCAGATATTCAGTGCTTAGTAGGAAGAAAAAGCGTCCAAAACCCTATGACTGTTTAGTTTTCGACCTAAAGGAGAGTGAAAGTCCGATAAACTCTATGCGGCTATCGATTGACTTCAAGGCCGCCTATACTTGCATTTAATATTAATTATTTCGCTTTAACTCAAATTAATAGTTCTGCTACTCTAGAGTTGGTCTTCGTTTTGATAACTAATTAAAACTTCAATTTATAAAATAATTTGAATAATAAAATCACTTAAAACTTATGCCAAATGAATAAAAGTATTTGAGTACATATTAATCAATACATAACTTGAGATCAGTGATGTGTTAAATAATTTGTGAATTTAATATATTGTTGTCTTCAAAAACAGTTTAGGTTTCAAACTTTAAATTTAAAGACTTGTCTGACCCTTTGTTTAAAAAATTTTCAGTTTAGAGCGAAGACTTATTTGAAAACATGATATATGGAATCGTTACTCAAAGTTGTTTATAAGAGTTAAGTCAGACAACAAATACTTAAGCAACAGCTGCGAGAAGAGTGAACATGAAAATCAAATAACATTTTGCATGAATGCTCTTCTTGTGATTGGTATCAGCTCAAAACCCTGAGCTTCAAGCTCTACAATTGCAGATCAATTTCACCAGTACTTGATCTGCAATTCTTTAAAATACTGCTTGAGCTGAGCTTATAAATTAAAAGCTCGTGGTTCAAGACTAAGCTGTGCTTTAACTTGTATGGTGGGCTTCTGAGCTGCAAATATAATAAAATATATATCAGTTTAATTTCCTGTGTTTTTGCTATTCGAGATGTGCATTGGTCTTCATTGAAGTTCAGAGCAGGAATTTTGAGCTTGAGCTGCGCTTACAGAGCTCGAGCTTGACAGAGTTCGAGCTTCAAAGCTCACAGAATTGAGAAATTGAGCTTAAGCGCAGAGTAAACGTTTTTGTAGGTCACTATGTGCTCCTCTGCTCTTAAAAACTGACTTAAGATAACTTTCATCTTAAGTTACATAAAAGAAATGAGCACTGAATAACTCACTCTGTAGTCGGGTGGGTCAGGTTGGACCTAAAAAGTCGCACTCTTTATGATCCAGAATGGTTTGGTCGGACCGACCATAATGACATTATGCTCGCCTTTAATATATTATAATAAACTTATAAACTATAAAAATCGCGCGTAAGAAAGAATATTGAAGTATAGAAAAATTAAAGAGATTTTCGAGATAAACATATAAAAAATGAGAAATTTTTTATATCTCAGGGCTGTTGAGAGATTCAATAAATAAATAATAAACTGTAGGTTTCGTATTTCCATTAAAGGATGTCTGAAGGAAAAGAATGTCAGAGGGAAAAATTCTAACTCACAAAAATATTCTCTGTCTTTTATAATCAAATGCAAAACAATAGAAATAAATTCTAATCATTCACTATGTTGAATATGAAATTTTTAATTAGTTATAACCTTTCACTTAATTAAAGAAACAGATTGTGATTGTTTGACTGTAAATAATATATTCATTTGCAGTTATGAAAAATCCGTTTTGAAACTCTTTCAGAAATGAAGATTACAATAGATAACATCAAACGTAAACACACTTTCCTTTGTAAATATTTCATTGAGTAATGCACGGATGCATTGTGTTAATCAAATTATCTCAAAAGGCATTTCTCACTTCATAATAGCAATGCTTCACTCTTTATTAAAAAGATTTGCGAATAAGTTATTAGCTTTAGAAGTAAATGAAAATTAATTATAGTAAGGAATAATTTAACTGATTATTTTACAACACTTTAATCAAAATTGTTGAGTTCATAGGTTTACAAGTGCTTTATAAATTAGAATCTGTCAAAATTTAGTGAAATATCTGCTGTTTAAGAGCTCAAAATAATTATACAAGTAAATGTATCAAAAATCAAATCAATATTATAAGTATTTTGTGATTTTCTCATTCATTTTTAAAAGAATCAGACTTTTTATACAGATTGTAAGAGTTTTAAGAATACAATAAATGCATTAATTTACAGGTGAAATTTAAATGCTAATTAAATATTAATATTTAATTTAATTAAATAAAACCTAAATATAACCTTTTAACTATATATTCAATAAAATTAAGGATTATTTATTAATATAGTAATATATTACAGTATATGATTAAACAACACCATAGACGTCCAAGATACGAACCTCTGGGCCAGATTCGGTCTGCTTAGCAAACTTTTTGGCCCCTAAATTTCAAAAAGATTTATGCCAAAAGGTAAGAATCTATTTTATGATTTAGTTAACGAAATGTATAAAAATTGTCCTATTTATAAATGTAAGAATTATTCTGTAAAGCGTTAAATTCTACACTTTAATACTTTAGCTTTAAAAATTAAACTTATACAGGTACAGTATACTGTATTAAATATTCTATTTATAAACTGTAAATCGGAATAAAAATTTTAAAAACTTCCAAAAAATCATAGAAAGCATTTGATTGTTAATTAAAAACTTTGCCAGATTTCTAATTCAGCTGTTAATTACAGTAACAGAATTATTAAATTAAAATGTTTTTTAAAAATTGGTCTTTGTTCTTATAATGATGCTATGCTTTAATCCGGCCCTTGAGTCAAAATTAGTTGGCCGACTATACAGTAGTGTTGCAAAATACTAAATTTAATGTAAATTTAGTAAATTTTTCATAGAAGCAGATTAACAAATAAGAGTACTAATAGTGCAAATAGTGTTATCAATTCAATATAATACTAGATTATTAGAAAAATAATTTTAAACTATTTTATATTTCAGAGTTGAATTATTCCTAATGTAATACATTAGAATTATGGGAACATAACATCCTAGAGTGATAACGTTGAATATTAACATTTTGCTGTATATTTATATTTTATGTTAAAAGTTTAAAAGCTAAGTGCTTTGGAGAAAATTTATTAAATTTAACAATGCTATACAGTAATAATAAATTAGTAACATTTATTAAAACAGTGCATGAAATACATCGAAGATACGAAAATTTTGTTCTTTTAATAGCATATTATAACTAGTGAGTGAGTTTTTTCGTTAAACAAAATAAACGAAATAAAACACAACAAATATAAGTAATAGAGAATTTCGTTATATAAATAGAGCCAAATAAAAAGATATTTCAGACGTATTTTTAAAATAATTTTCGATATTTCACGCGTGTTTTGATTAGCGTTTGCTATTTTTCTTTAATTAAATGATTTCTTAGCTAAAAAATGCCAAAAGGAATACATTCAGCAGGAAAATAGACTAAATTATATTCTGATTTAAGTTCTAAAAAGCAAAAGATAATCTAAGCTAATGGCGAAACATTTGTTGAAGAAGTTATATTTTGCAAATACAGTTCCTATGAAGTAAATATTGGTAACTGACCATCAGATCTGGTAAGACTTCATATGAAAACAGATAAAAACGTGATAAACAAATAAAACGAATTTTGCATTCAATTTATTAATGAATAAACAACAAATTCGTTAACCAAACTATAAAACCATATAAAACATACGAAATTTTTGAATAAAATAAAACAAAATAAACTCACTCACTGATTATAACTAGAGATTCCCATTAACTGATTAAACCCTTTTTGACCAATTAAACCCACCATTTTAGCCAATTGGAAAATTTAGTTCAATAAAATTAAACCCATAAAAACCAGTTTTTGAGGGTTGGGTAGAATGTTTGTGCGCATAAGTCACTTGCTTTTTGAAAGTGATTTACACGGTTTTGTTTGAGACATTCTTTGTTAAAGTGATTGTTTTGTGAAATATTCTAATTTGGTTTAAATTTTTATCAAATATTAATGTATTTGTGATATTTATGCAAAATATATAAATATCAATTGAAGAAAATTTTTTTATGTAAACTGGTGGAAAATTAATATTAATCATGCACCTTAAATGATGCTTTGTTACAATACATGAAAGCCTTCTTTTTAAACATCTTTAAAAAAAATACAGTATTGAAAATTTTTTGTTGTTTAAAAAGTAGGCTTTCATGGATTGAAACAAAGCACCATAGGAGGGGCATCTTTAAAATGAATTTTCCACCAATTTTACTAACTTTTAATTATTAAACCCAATTAAACCAGTTTTAGGTGTTCTCTAATTATAACACGTTAAAAGTTTAAAAGTTTGATAAATATAAGCTAATCTTTAGCCTATAGCCTAAAATCACTTTGAAGATCAATTATTTCTAAAAAGGTTCAAAGTTTGCGTATGTATTAAGAGGTGATTAACCAAAAACAGTTTCTTAGTCTTTGTATAGCTATCAAAATTTTGCGATCGTTACCGAAACAGAGTTGCTTTTATGAAGAGAACCATAAATTTCTCATTTTCTGCATCTGCTCTTCGACTCTAATTAAAGCTTTACCATAAGAGAGCGAACGCAAACACAAATGTAAAGAGTATTGCAGCAGTGCTCGAGTTTGTTAGTTTGTTGATCAATGAAACATCTTAAGTAAACTGATAGCAAACATGAAGATATCTATATCTATCAGAAACTCACGTGTCATTTGCTTTCGAAGAAAAAGTAAATATAAGTTTTGTTATATTTTGTCTATAATACAAAACAAGCCGAGTCATATTCCACTTATTAGTCAAAGTTAATACAATTAAAGATTAAACAATATTAATGGCATTTCAGAGTTATAAATGAATGAACTTTTGGCCCATTTATCTCATAGTTTGAGAGTTTGAGTTTAATTTTTGAAAACTTACTGTTTCTGTAATTTGGCCAAAAGTCTCTTTATATCGTGAAAGATCTTTATAAATATAACTAAAAGTGTGAGTTAAGAGTTTAAGATCAGCTTTTAATAAATTTGAAAATGATTTAATTTTACAATTTATGCACTAGTTTTAAAATTTACGAGAAATGAAAATATTAGAAAATGTTATATAATTTATATATTTAAAATACTATAAACGCAATACTAGTATTAAAGTTGTGATTTATTATTTAAGCAAAATTTCTGCAGAGCTTGCAATCTATAGTTAGAGTTGAGGTAAATTGTTGGTGTCATTTCATTTTGCTGAAAATTGCTTAAAAGAAATTTTGTTTAAAAATTTTACTGCTATTTTATAAGATAATGCCTTTAAATAAAAAAATTATTTCAATTCAAATACCGGTATTAACATAACGAGTAAATTTTAAATTACTATACAAATAAGTAGCTATACAAGCATCAGTACAGTACAGTTTTACACATACTTAGAGACAATGTATTTCGGATTTTAATTTTTTCTAAAATCGGTGGCTTTTTTCGGGGTTTACTTTCAAAAGCTTTATTCAGGTACTTTTCGGGTTTTATAATGAAAATTCACAAAATTTTTATAATTAATGATTGAAAAAATTATACTCAATATGACCATTAAAATAAAGAATTGTATTCATTTGCAAATTAGCAATACTAAGATTAGTTCTCTTAAAAATGCAATAGAAAAACAAGTTTAATGTTGTCAATTCTATGCTATGCATGTTTATATTTTAGATTCAAAGATAACTTTTTCAGCTTAAGATTGTTAATTATCGGAGGAATTCGGGTTAAACCCGAAATATACGGTGAAAAATCAGCGGGTTTTATCCGGTTATATCGGGTTAAACCCGAAAAACATTATCTCTACACATACTGTACATGGGCAAGCACAGAAACTTTGGATGGGGGTTCATTTGTGGATTTCTTGAAAATCTAAGGGACAGTTTTTCTCAAAGCTAGTTTTCCTGCCAAAACATAACCTTTTTTGACATACAATTTGAGGGTGGGGCGGAAGGTCAAGCCCTAGGCGCCCTATGCCTGCCCAGGTATGCTTTAACATGCTGTGTGTTTTAAAAA
Organism: Nanhermannia comitalis; assembly: GCA_034697665.1. Classification (NCBI taxonomy): domain Eukaryota; kingdom Metazoa; phylum Arthropoda; class Arachnida; order Sarcoptiformes; family Nanhermanniidae; genus Nanhermannia; species Nanhermannia comitalis. The sequence continues at coordinate 8,230 of JAQGAM010000665.1, forward strand.
TATGACTTTAAATATTATAAGCACTTCGAGAAATTTTCTAAATGAAATTCAGTGAAAGTGGACTGTAATCAACATTTCTAATTCATAATCAATAAATAAGAGCACTTTATTTGATTAGTTTTTAAATTGTTGGCAGTCATTATTCATACAAATATAATAATTTCAATTGAGGTAAAGTTTCCATCAGCCATTGATAGCATGCAGCTCATTTATGTTAAGCCTTATCTATTTTGAACTGTTTTATAATTACTTTATGCTTTTGAGATGGTTTTGACTTCAGGTCAGCCAAAGTCCAAATTGAGACAATTAATATTTTTACAAATTTAAATACAAGAAAATTATAATCATATAAGAATATGGATTAAGAGAAAAATGAATTTTCAATTATTGTTTGAGAGAATATGGAATAAAACTTAAATCAATTAATTATTTGACTTTCTTAATGATTGAATGCGTCTGTATTTTATAAAACGGCAAATTGAGATGAAACTGATAATAAAATAATGTCATTGTTTTACTAATTACACAAAACCCCAAATAGCTTATGAAATTTTGAACGAAGCATTAGTTTATTTTACTGTCGTTTTGCTCTTTTTTATTGCCTCTATATTAGGATTAATAGCTGTTGGCATTTATTATAATCGTGTAATTCAGCGACTGAATTAATAGCCACACTAATGAACAGTCGAGTAAGTCGTGAACGACACCACATTATTCTATAATATTATATAAGCTGTATTGTATTGTGACATTTTTTTACCCAAAACATATGCCAACAAAACTGCTATTATCTTTTCCTTAATGATTTGTTCAAATATGTTCTCTCGTAGTATATCTTTTTTGATAATAAAAATATTATTCTGCGCGCATTCTAATGATATCTATTCTGCATTATGTGTTCGTGCAATAAAATTGCCATTCATTTAGTTAAAAGACATTAAAATGTCGAATGATTTAATTGACTCGACTCTATTAACTTCTGCTAAATATTGTATTAGTTTAAAAAAACGCTAAAGCAGTATTCATTATGCACAGTACTCACTCTTGTCTCATGTTGTGCTGGGTCTGTATATCGGACATTAAACACTATAAGTTTATTTATTTTCTCTGTTCTTCACACTTCTTTCATCAATTGATTATTAAAATAGGCTATTGTTCAGACTAGAGCAGTGGTTCTCAAACTTTTTCTCTGAGTGACCCCCAATTAAAGTTCAAAAATTTAGATTACCCCCGAAAATTTTATTAAAATTTTTATTGATTTTTTATACAGATTAATGCTCACATTGAGCTTGTTTATCTAATATGGCATATCTATTCTTGGATTTATTCTCGTCAGAGCTAGTCTGAGATCATTCTCAACTGATATTCTTGATCTTTGTTTAGTTTTAATTGTTGTTAGAACAGAAAAACTCGTTATAATTTTGACTGAATCCATTTCTGTTTCATAAAATTGAAGTCAAGATTGTGTTACAGACTTGGATTACTTTTCATGAAAGTGAATATTTCATTAAATTGAAAAATTTAATATTTTTAGCAAAATTTCAATTTTTAAAAATTTAGTCTATTTATCAAAACCTTTAGCGACCCCCAAAAATTTGCTTCACAACCCCTTAAGGGGTCGCGACCCCCAGTTTGAAAACCTCTGGACTATAGAACCAAAAATTGTGAAAAATAGTTTTTCACTTTCATTCACTTTCTCAACTTTCACTTTCACAGATTTTTCGATTTTGACTTTCAATTCATTTCATTTCACGGAATTTTTCAATTTTGACTTTCGTTTTTACAATATTCTAAAAACAAAAGTTTCATAAGCAATGTATTGTAAGACATTTCATTTAACGTTGAAAATGTTTGAAATAGAGGCTTGCTGTGGAAACCCGTGGGTGCGGGTTTTGCGGAAACCTGCTGGTGCGGGTTGAAGCTTTGCGGGTGTGGGCGGGTGCGAGTTTTATAAATCTGACTTTTCTAATCTACATCTAAACAATTAAAGTTTTAAAGATGAAAAATATTTTAATATTTGTCATAATTCAATGTTAAACTAGTTTAATAATACAGTCATGAAGAGGTATTTTAATCTGTCACAAATGTGGGTACAAATAAAACAAGGAATAGAAACCTTGAATTCTATGCTGTTTAGTGTACATGAATTTGCATTAAGCTTTAAGATATTTCTATTTCATTTAACAAAAGTTTATTTAAAGAAAATGTAAATTTCATTATTTTTTAGTTATTTCTAAATATAAATTTTTGTTAAAGATAAATAAGTTTAATTTCTTCACAGTTAAGTTTAGTTCATTAGAGACTGACACTCGTGAGCGCAACTTAAGCATGTATCGGAAAATTTTTTAAAAGACCCGCAAAATCTATTTCTGCTCATCAGTTCAAGGGATAATGAGCTGAAATAGATTTTGCGGGTGAGGGTTATAAGTTTAATGGATTGCGGGTGGGTACGGGGGCTTTTCTTACTTTTATGCGCGAGTGGGTAAGTTTGCTTTCCTGTATAGCAGATAAGTATTCCGCTAACACCTAACCCTTCATAACGTTAAGTTTAGGTTAGGTATTAGTGCAATGCTTTAATAAAAGTATAATAAAATTTACATAAGAATTGATATAAAATATACTTATTTTATATTTAAAAATTTTCTGTCACAGAAAACAAAATCAAAAAAATCTAAAATCTATTTATAAGTATTTTTTGTTGCAAAATTTGAAAATGATAATATTTTTTGACTTTCGAGATATTCAACTTTTTCTGTTACTATTATTAATTACATTCATTTGTTAAATGAGTAACATTTCAATGGGAAATCTGATTTTTAAAATGCCATATCTATGACGCTTATGCCGGGTAGCATTTTATATGTGGATTTTTAGTTATGTTATGACATGACAATTATGCCATAAAATTATTTTTAGAATCGGTTACATTGTGATGGAATACTTCCCTCTTTAGATATAGTGTTCTTTCAATGAATTCTATGTTATCTCAATATTAATTGAGATTTCAATAAATAGTAATTTTTTCCTCAAAATATCAAGAGATAAAAATGATTTGTAAATATATAAGAATGCACCATAATATTTATCACAATCGTAAATTGGACTTCGATTCATATTTTAATTTTCAATAAATTACTCAATAAACTCATAAGAATTCAACATTTCAACAATAAACTATATTTTGTCTTATTCAACATGAATTCACTTATGCGCCGAATGAATTTTTCAATATTCGGCGTATAAGGCTGTTGGTCCTGGCTTGCGCCACATAAAAAAATTTAAATTTCGGAGCCAATATCCGGCAAAATTGGGCTTACGCCGAAAAACGGATTCACTAAGTACAGTTCTTTTCAACCAAAAATACGAGAGTAAAATATATACTTTTCTGCATAGTTTTTATTTTAATAGACTTTAA
>JAQGAM010000666.1:0-11623 GCA_034697665.1 Nanhermannia comitalis
ATTTTTAGACAAATTGATTTGAAGCGAAAAGCTTTCATTCCCTAAAAGCTTAACAAAAATGCTATCCTTATATTGACGATCAAGTCCTTGGCATTTATTTTTCGGGCCATAACATTTTATTTAAAATGAAACCCAGACTTAAGACTCACTAATAATGCATTTAAGACTCACCAAGAATTCGCTTATAATTCAGTTGATGTCAACTTTAGTATTTTGCAGAATATAAGGAATATATGGAAACCTACTTATTATGTCGTAATAGTAGCAGAATTTTTAAATGATTTTTAAGTTGGATTTTAATTTTACACTTAAGGATGTTTTAAATAATATATTGAAGTACAGAATATATTGAAGTACAGAATATTTTGATTAACATGATTCAGTATGAAACTTAAGCAAAGAATTATTTTCAGCTTACTCTATGATTAACAGAGAAATAGATCTGACTCCAGAATCTCATTTCAAATAAGATTTGTGATCAAAAGCAATGATTAACTCACAGAAGATGTCATTGGATTGAAGCACAGAATAAGTTTATGAAAGAAATAAAGTAATGGATTCTTGATTTCATTAAAATCTCATTATTTTGACGTTTTTGTTCATTCAATGACTTTTAGGCCACTTCTTTCTCTTGTTCGACGAGTCAAATAATGATTCAATTCTCTGTTCTGTTTCTCAAAATTTCTGTCTCTTTTTCAGTTAATTACAAAAAGGAACAGAACATAAGAGTATTTCAAATAAAGCGATGTCTAAACTTAAATTAATTTTCATGACATTTAAAAAGTGAATTTTTGTTACAACATTACGAACAAAATTTGAATTGCAATTTAATTTACTGAGGTATTATAAATTTTAATTCTCTAAAGAAAATAAATGAATTTGTAGGATATTCGCAAATACCGTATAATTAAATGTTTTCTTTCTGATTAAAACTCTATGAAGTTAATTATTTTTCTTCTGTTGATATAAGGGTTAGAAAAATGCATGAGAATAGAGAACACAAATATATTAATATTCAAAACTCAAACTCCACATCCTCTCCATAGTAATTACTTCCTATTTTATTCCCACTATATTCCACGTCTAATCTGTATAATAATAGTTTGATTTATTAATAAAGTATTGAATTATAGCATCTGAACGCCTGAACCACAAACTATTTTGTTGACATTAAATGAATACATTTGATTTTTTTATGTGTTTCTCATTCAAATCAATAAACGGTTATTTGATATAACTGTATGCCTGGCATTAAAGAGAGCGGTATTGAAATCACTAAAAGGACAAAAATGAAATTATTTTTGATGTTTGAAAGAGATTCTCAAACAATTCTAATGGAACAGTTTTGGTCTGAGTACAGATATTTACTTAGGTGTGGGTTGTCTGCAATTATTCTGTAATTCTATTGGTAGAGACTTATAATAAATGATTAGTCGAATTATTAGTGAAATTCAATATATTATTATTATTAATATGAGTCTGACTTTAGTATAAGTTTCACATTAATTCTAATTATAAGCACCGATAAACACGGATGCTCGCACTCGGATACGGAGCTTTTACCGAGATACATTTTATTACACAAAATAATTTTTAAAGCAAATATTGGATAATTGGAGCAATTGTATGTCTAAAATTTTAAAAACTAAATAATATACGTATATGCATAATGTTATATGCACTGTAATTTTAATTAAATAAATACGTCTCTTTCATAAAAACATTTTTCAATATAATACACTTGACGTTCGTCCAAGCTTACTCACCATCGGATGTCAACCGAGCTACTCCTGCTGGCGCTCGCACATTTATACTTGTAAATACAGTATTTACCTCTATAATAGTCAACCTCTTAGTGAGGGCAAAACTACTCACACTGGAGACAACTTTTAGTATTAGAATTATTTTAGAACAGTTCATATAACATCTCATAAAATGAATAAATAGCTGAGATTTACAAATGGTTTTCAGTTCAAAAAGGTTTACTAAGTTTTTAATATAAGGATAGTGCTGGCTGGGTAGTTCAGTGGCTTAGGCGTTGGCTCTTAATTGAGCCTAAAGTTCACTAAGTGTGGGTTCGAGTCTAACTGTATGCTAAAAAGAGTTTTTCCTATGATAGCATAGACTAAAGCGGCTACTTTAGTGTCGGACCGACTTAGTGTACTCTAGACCGGACTGCAGATTAGCCAGAGATAGTCAGTGTTTTATAGTATAAATGTGATTCACACTATCCTAATCTGGCATTTTACTAAATTTTTTTAAATAACTAAAACACTCAATTTATTCAATGCAGAGTAATGTCCAAAATTTTCATTTTTGCTATAAATTACATAATTATAAGTTTATCAATTCTATTGTCATTTAAATTTATGACACATTTATTAACCACAATCCTCTTTACATTCAATAAATTCCATAAATTTAGTTTTATTTCCAATTTATATCAAGTGTTTTTTGATTCCAACTCCATGGATGTGGAGATGAATAATATAGAGTAGAGTGAGGCTTAAACATTTCGTTTGTATGTTTTGTTAAGCATTTGTTGTGATTATTTTTCTATGTGTGAGATTTTATGTTTTAAGTGTAGGTTTTATTTTTGTTTGCTATCAAACTGTTTGAATTGTAATAATAGACGACATTTGGAGAATGTGCTGAATGTATGAATCTTGACATCAATGCATTTCTGCTATTGAATAAGCACTGCTAAAAGCAAAATAACAGTCGAATGTGTTTCAGATGTTTTGACAAGAAAATTAAATTAAACATAGTTTTCAACATGAGATTCAAGTAGTTTTAGGGTAAAAAAGTTTAAAACATTTCAGAAGTTTTTTCCAGATTTATTTCTATTAAATCAGTGAAATTGTTGATACTTTTAAAACCATGAATCTGGTGCTTAACACATCTTTGACTAGACTTAAACTCAAGAGCACTTCAATGACTATTTCTTCAAAAATGGTTGAGACAGTCAAAATTGATTTGCTTTTTACCTGAGAGTTTCTATTTAGCAAATCATCTTTTTTCTAAACAGATTTAAATCTCACTTAAGTTCAACAAAAATTTCTTATTCAGCATCACTTTTTAATTATGTGGTCTTTAATGCGAAGCCGTCCTGATGTGCACTACTATATGACAAGCAATTGAATAAACACTATCAAAATCCATAAAATGTTATTCGATGGCCTATTATTTCAATTTTATGGCTACTCTCATATTGTTTTTATTATTTTGGTGGATCGTGTGTTAAGACTTTAGTATTTTCAATGAATATATTAAACTTAAAAATACTTTTTAAAATGCTTATAATATAATAAATCATATTTTCATATTAGAGTTAATTAAATTCTTAATAAATGACTGATAAATAATGTTCAACTCTAATGAATATTTTAAAACTCATGAATCTATTGAATCTTATGAAAAGAGTTTATAGAATTAACAGAATCTTATTGAGTGGGATAAAAAATAATGTAAAGTATATTAAAGTCACTAATAGTAACTTAAACTCCATACAAATGAAAAGTTTACGCGGATATCTGGTGATCAGTCAAGAGAATGTAAAATCCCAGTATTTTATAGAGCATAAGAGTTAATAGCAAGGTATACATTACTCACAATCTGGTTGACGTATGACCAGTTATCCGTTGAAACTTTCATTTGTATAAAGTTTATACCATGGTTTTCAATAAGGTTACGTTGGATGGGCATTCTATCCTATCCAATAATCGAATTTTCCTATCGGTTTATAGCAATGTAGAGGGTAGAAAAAAACCATTTTGTTATATAGGGTGGAATGGCCATCCAACGTAACCTTATCGAAAACACGGTTCATATTGTTGTTTGAATTAACTTTAAAGGTTGCGATTTCAAAATGAGCTTAAATGTTAATTTTTGATGCATTATAAAAATGCGTGACTTGGAGAATGAGCAGAAGAATGCCAAACTTTGTCTTTTACACAGATGTAAGTTATTTATTAAACTAAATTTCAAACTAAGGCTCGGAATTTAAATTATGTTAAATTACCAAAAATGCAGTGACGCGTTTCGATCATAAGTAATGGACGAGACATAAATTCAAATATTCATAATATACAGCACACTATCAATATTATATTCAATATCAATAAAATTAATGCTAAACTCAAACCATTTCTCAAACACTTATCTTTCCATATCTTTTCTGAAGTGAAGACAGAATAACTTAAATTCTGGGACGGCACGTACTGTACAGTTTAAAAATCAAGAATTCATCAAATAATATATTCTCGCCATAAACGGATTCACTATATTTAGAAAGTATCAGTCATTTAATGTTTGAAACATTTTGTATTTTATTATTTAGAGACACAAGAAATTACAGTAATGTTAATGATATCTATTATGAAAATATTATTCTGGACTCTCAAAAATTGATAAACTATTTTGTAAAGACATTATTTTAATAGTTAATTATTAAAATGTTTACCAATACATAAATTTAAATATTTATAATTAACGTATAATAAAAGTGATTTGCAATACAAATGAAACATAATTTTTTTCAACATAATTAACATATATTTTTAATTATAAATTATTTTAATTTTTCGATCAAAAAACCAATAGTTTAATAACATTGAAATGAAAACATAACTTAAGATTATTTCAAAACGTATTACAAATATTTCTTTAAACAAAGATTTTGAAAAAATTGTTTTTTCCATCAAAAAAAGGTTAAGAAAAACTCAATGATATTGAATGAATGGTAGGAAAAAAGAAATTCAAAGTTATTAAACTAGAAATTAATTGAAAAGTAAAGAGAAAAAGACGAAAAGTACACAAAATTTTTATTTTAAAAAAGTTCAGTCAGAGAACAAATTACAGTAAAGCAAAAAAACTGATAATAACTAACTGTTAGGGATAAAGAAGAGTGGATAGCGTGCGGCGTCTGTTAGCCTGCGATAAGTTTTTCTTTATTTTCCATTTATTATTATTTTTATACCAAATTCTATATATCTCTATATTTTTGATGGTCTTATAAGTGTTGGCGTATCGTATTTGGAAAGATATAGCACAAGGTCGCAGATTATGCTGAGATGTACACTAAATCTAACAGTTTTTTGCTTATTATTTCATTTTCTTCTTCCAAATACTTCTAATATTTCTTTTTCTACTCTATCATTGAAGTTAAACAATATGTTCTCTAAATCATATGAAGTGATATACAAACATTTGTTTGGTACAAATACTTGTTATTCTGAAGAGATATATAGAATTAATATATGAATAAAACAATAATTTACAGGAATATTGGATTAGTTTTTGTGATTTATCTTCTTCTTAAGTATAATTGAAAGACCATTAAACGAATTGGATTTTTCTCTCCAAAGGTCAACAAAATAGTTGTCTCAAAATGAACTGTAAATATAAATAAATTAGAGGTCATATCGTTTTGATCTTCAATTATGATATAAAATAAAAATTAATATAAATTCAATGCTCAAAAAAGAGTTCAGATCAGACTTCATGGATGTTTAGATAAAAATAAAAAAATTTTCTGTAGTTAAGAATTGTTTAAAGACTATATAATAGAAAAACATTTTAAATTCAATATAACTTATTGAGAACTTATTTTCAATTTGATATTTTACTGTTTGAAAAAAATATTTCAAAAGAATAAAACAAACATAAGCTTTAAATCTGGATTTCAGGCCAATCATAAACAGAGAATATTTCCTGTTTCTGATCATTCACTAAGAAAAACAAATAACTAAATTTTCGTTTTAGTTTCAATATTCTGTGCGATTCTGTGCACGTATTTTATAGATTAAAATGAGAAAAAATGTAATCAAAAAAAGTTGTAGAATGTTTTTCTTTTCTGGTACTGATAATCGACATATAATTTCCGGACAACAGAGAGACATAAAACTATTGCAGACATAAAAACTTTTTTGTATAAAAAGAAACAAAATATCAATATTTTTAAAGGTCTTATGAATGTATAGCAGAATGAATGGATCGAAGACTGAAGTGTCAGTATTTTTGATTAGAAGAGTGAAAATAAATCATTTTTTATTTAATATCTTTTCTTCATTAGAGTTCAGGACTTTCAATGTCTTTTAAGATGTATTTTAGGAATATTTTCTTCTGATTCTGTTTTCAAAATACTATTTTAGGAATAAATTTAAATCTGATTTAAAACACTTTCCAAAAACAAAAGCAAAACAGACTGAAAATAAATTCAAAAAATGTCTTAAACTTTCGTTTTTAGGACTTTATATGCAAAATGTTTTACTTAAGTCCATAATCTTTAGGGGAAAAGAGAACTATCTTTTACTCCTCTAATAAAAACATTAAGATTTTAGAGCTGAGAATAAACCTGAAAACTTGTCTCCAATCAAATAAAAAAGTTTTGGTCTTTACTTAAAATAAATAAAAATAGAAATTTTTAAAAATCAATGATTAAGGTTTAGAACTCAAAAATAAATCTATTAATATGTTCGACCTCTCAGTAGATTCAAAATTCATAAGCTTTTAAGCAGCTTTTGAGTGGTATATAACTTATTATCGCAAAATCAAATGTAATACCGTATAAATAAAATTCAAAATTGAGAACTTAATTACCATTAAATTGAATGAAATGTTACCAAAAATGTAAGAATAAATGATTAGAATAAATGAATGAGATATCACATCATAGCGTGTTTCTGTTGTTCGGCATATAATAAGTTCAATAATTGTAATCTTTGGTTCATATCTAACTTTTTTCTGTCATTGCTATCATTGCTGTTTTCATCACTGTTTTGAGTTTTACTATTATTAGCAGAACTGATCTCTTTATGAACCTTATCTTCATGTCTTTTTAGGCTTGACTTCTGTCTATACTCAGCATTACATCCTTGGTATTGACATTTGAATAAATTGGCAGATTTAGGAACTGATTCTTGACTAATTGGCGATACTTCGGCTGCATTGTTATCACTTGTAATACTATTTCCATTAATTGAATTAAAATAATGTGACAAAACTTCTTCTTTATTAATAGTTTGAGTTGAGTTTTGGTTAAGGCCTGAAGCTTTGTGAGAAAGAAAATTAATATTTTTTTCTAAAATCTATAAAAATAAATAAAAAAGTTATAACATTATCAGATATTTTAACATAAGTAAAAGAAAAAAGCCTTAAAGATAAAGAAAATTAAAAACAAACACATGTTTTAGACAAAAAAAATTACAGACTGTCTGAAAACTATATACTAAGTGTCTCTTTTCGAGTATATCAGACTTGAAGAGAAAAGTTTAGCGGAAAAACAATGAAAATAAAATCTGAATCGATTTTATTCTAATGTTTTATATGAGTTTATATAAAAGTAAAAAAAAACACAAAAAATTCTTTGAAATAAATTAATTACAAATGAATACCTGATTGTGGAGTAGAATTATTTGGACTCAAATTAGTTGGAATTAATTTATTGATGTGACCATTAATTTCTAAGCTATGCTTTCTGTGCAACTCTTCGTGTAGTCTCAGATCAGTTGCCTTTTCGTACTTCTGTTCACAACCAGAGAATTTGCATCTAAACCATGAAATCATATTATGAACGGCTCTCTGGTGTTGTCTTAAGCTCTGCATTGATGACAACTGTTTGTTGCATTCTTTGCATTCAAATATGCGTTTAGAAGCAATCGGTATTGTATTCAATTTGATTTTAAGCGGAGTTTTGCTTATAATTGGTTTTGGCGTTTCATGACTTTTATTTCTATGAATACTCAAATGTTCTTTCAATTGATGTTTTGAATCACATTTAAAACTACAGTCATTTTCGGCGCATTTAATTCGGTTGTCATCTGACTTATGATGAGATTTATGTTCTTTGAGCAGAGATTCATCGCTATATTTTCGTCCACAAGTTTGACATTTTATTTTGGTTTTGTTTTCAGTCGAATGTGAATTATCTGAAGCCGTATTCTTTGAATTACCTGTAAATTGAATATAAACAAAATTAAATCAATAATAAACAGCTATTTTGCAGAAAATAATGTTTTGTTAAATATCTATCAACTAATAAATGATATATTTATGACAAAAAAAATAATAAATAAATAAATAAAAATAAAAAATAAAACATAACTTAATTTAAATTGAAGAACAAGTTAAGCATTTCATAAGACAAGAGTTTTAGTAATAAAAGTTGGAGTTTTAGTTTGATTTTGCTTTAATTCAATTATAAAGCCAAACAAAAATTCAAGTTTTAGAGCTCGGATGTGAGGAATTGCGGATAAATAGATAGCCTATTGAGCGATGGCTTACAAATTATTACAATATTTTATTAACTAATTGTAAATATCTGTTGCACTCAAATACCAAAATAATTAATATAATTAAAGTTTGAATCCTTTAATTAAAAATATTTTGTAAGACTTTTACAATAAGCCTATCATTTTTTGACGCATTTCCCGCCTCTGCCCATAACTTATAAGAACTTTTTCTACAAATTTATTAAAGGATTATTAATTATATCTCTTAATAGTAATTTATTTGTCTTCAAAGTGATTCTAATAAAAGATGCGATAGTTTGTGACCAATTTTTGGCTAAAAACACTATAAAAGTTGTCTTATAATAGTCTCGGATCTAATTATCAAAAGTTTAATTGAAAATATTCTCTAAGTTTTTAAGGTATTTTTGGTATTTAAGGTACTTTTGTAAATCATAACAGGTTTAAAAATTTCCGAGTTTTTTAAACCTTATATACAAAAACATTTTGTTAATTATTAAAAAGCCTTTCATTTTAAATAATTATTATATTATAAACTTATTAAAGAGAAAAAACTGAATAATAGCAAAAAATAGTTAAAAAACTATGAAGTGTTTGACTAAAACACTGATAACAAGTTATTAATTAAAAGTAAAATTAAATGGCAATCAAAACACAGTTTCTTCTCAAATAAATACCTGAAATAGAAAATCAAACCAAACATTAATTAATGAGAAAAACAATTATAAAACGAGAAATACCTTCAAACTCAACATCCATTTGACGATCACTTTCATCATCAGATTCAATGAGAAACTGATTTGCCTTCAGCTGATCCTCAACACTGACGACAACTTCATCGATATATAAATACTTGAAAAGGTCTGACTCCTCTTTCCATTCCTTAATATCACTCTCGTATTGATTTGCAATTAAATCACTTTTACATAAATTATTGTCACTATTATTACAATTAGTCTTAACATCATTTCTATTATTATCGCCAATGAGTTGATTGTCTGTAATCATAAGACCATTACTAACATTGCTATCAATTGTTGGCAAAAGTATTAACTCTTGAGATGTCCTGAACAGTGAGTTCTCAGTCTTGAGATGTTGTGTCAGTTTTTGTGATAAATCAAACGCACAGTTAATTGCATTCAACTGTTGTTCACGTAATAATAGCTTTGATCTCAAGTTAATAACTGTTTGTTTCAGTTGTTTATTATTTTCTAATAATTTATTATATTTTAATCGCAGTCTTGAGTCGTATTTTTTCATTTTGTTTCTCTTTTTTGATCCACTGTTTCATTGACCCCAAGATTATAAACATTTCATATTTCAATTGAATTAATGTTTATATTAATTTCAATTTCATAATAAACTTTCTGTTTTGAAGACATGTGAAGACATGTGTCACTTCACTATTAGTGACAATTGTATGCAAAAGTTTTTGCATATTTAGTACTTTTAGTTGTTATGTGTGTTCGTATTGATTGTATTGAGTTTTTATATGTTATAAAGTATTGTATTGTTTTTTGGGTTTATTTTACTTTAGTGTTTAATATAAATTACGTTTGTTTAAAGCTTACATTATATGATGCAATGACTCTTGTCTTCTAACTTTTGCTATATAATCAGGGGATTTATAAGTTGCAAGAAAATAAGGCGTTATTTGTCATATATTTGAAATCTACTTCAATATTTTAATTTTTTTAGAGCGAAATTCAAACTAGAACTATTTATTGATCAATAGTTAATCATTTGTCATAACTATGAATTAATTAATACAAAAGTTCATTTCATTATCACTATATTTAAAACAATATAAACTATTACTTAAAAGGGTTGAAGATCGAAATCTTTCATATCTTATTGAATAATAGGTTCAAAAAATGAAAATTTTTTGTGTCATTTAGTTATTAAGTTAATTATTAATAATTCAGTTTATTATCAAAACTTAGATATCTTTAGTGAATGAGTTTTTCTCAATTCGTGATTTCTTAACAATTTAATTGTTTCTGTAAATAATTTAACGTTTTCTTTATATAAACATTGATTTCAATAAAACTTGAGCTAAAAACTTAAAACATTTCAATAAAAACTTATACAAACCTGTATTGTTAAGAGAATTGATTAAATTAAATATCTATTTACTGGGTATAAGAAAAGTATTTAAAAAAAGTTTTCTCTTAAATTATAAATTTATTAGTCTTTCAAACATAACAATTGAAGCGCAAACTTAAAAATAAATTCAATAGTCGTCACAATCTATTTCTCTCTCTTCAGGAATGGGAAGAATACCCATCGCCAGAGTCTGAGAGGCCGATAATCTTGAATTATTAGTGGTCTCCCTTCTCGTGATTCTGTCCCTCATTAACCCTTTTATCGCTCTTCTCAACAATTGTTTGGCAAACTTTTGGTTATAATGTTCTGTCGAATACTGAGACTTTTGAGAAGATGTTAACCGTATTCTTGCTTTTAATGATGGCTTCAAATGATACTCAGATAGAGATATCGGTGAATACAATAACCTTTTAATCCTTGAGAACACTCCTCGACCAGAAGCGAGTCGTTTCTTAACTTTTTCTCTGGCAGTGAATTCTGGTTGAGGTATAAGTTGTGGTCTTTGAGAGCAATCAATATGTGGACCAATTCTTTTCCAAACGTTGCCCTGTTTTGCAAACCCAGAATCGTATAGTCTCTTAACCATACGATCTCTTATACGACTATTAATTCGTAAAATCTTTTTACTATAATCTCTACTCTTAATTGTTAAGCGCTCGGCAACTGATTTGCCCTCAAATTTCAATTTATAACTTATAGACTTCTGTTCAGAATCAATACTTATTCGCATTTGAGCTAACATTTGGTCTCTTTGTAATCGCATTTGATTCAAAACAACTGACTTCACGAGATGTGACTTAACTTGTGTCCAAACACTTTACTATTAATAGACTCAACTGTTGCTCAAACTGTTACTGAATCGCTTTGAGTTCTAATGAGAAAAAGTTTTTATTAATTTTATTTCATATAAATGTAAATCAATGTATTGTTATAATAACTCAAATGTCAAAAGTTTATAACAAATAAATAATAAAATCAATCAAACAGTCAATTAAAAAACAAACCAAAATTAAAGAATAGAACTCAAGACTACGATAAAATATTAAAAAATTGAAAATTTTTACTTTAGACAAATTTAGCTCAAAGTTAGTATACATATGTGTTTTGATGTGTAGATCAAAGAAAGAAATAAATGTGGCTCTCATACGGTTTCTGAGATATTTGACTTTAAATGTCGAATTTTTCCATAGACTTGCATTATAAAAATTTTTGATTTTTTACAATAGGCTTCTATGAGAAAAGTGAAACTGCATAAGGAAGACCTGTAA